>JZLH01S0001414.1:14966-33331 GCA_001188425.1 Eucidaris tribuloides
AAATGCGTAAGCATCCGGGCACGCGCGCGCTCACGCATACCGACTACATGCAGGTGCAACACCAAGGGAGAAACTGAATTCGGCCCAAGAAATTACGAGGGAGAACTATTTGCTTTGTATGTCCCTTCTTCTTTTGAAGTTAACAACCTGCACATGGTGCATCTTCTAATGATCTAGGGAGATGGAATACAACTAACCATCGACACAGTAGCTACTGTCACACTAGAAACCACGAGAGGGTACTTACAACAGAGCACAGTTGAAATGCAGTGAAGTCGATTTGAGCCATTCAACAACTAGATACTCACATAAAGTGTCTGGCTCAGAGATGGCATTTGTTTTAGTGGATTCGCCATGGGGATCCTCCTTCTGTCTACTTTTGCCCTCCCTTTTATTTTTCTCAGTTTCTCTTTTGTCTCTCGTATTATTACATTGTCTTTTTCCTCTGTCATAGCTGCGTTTCTGTCCTCTAACTATCTGAAACAAGTCCACGTATAATGTGTCTGTCTCCTAGTGCTGGTGGCAAATGACGGTGTTTATTGACGTGCAGAAACTGCAAATTGCTTTTTCAATTATTGACCGAAGAATTTATGACGAAATGAAATGATCATGATATTTAATTCAAATCGGCAACACAGAATTAATAGAAGTAGTTGTAGTAGTAGAAGTAGTAGTAGTAGTAGTAGTAGTAGTAGTAGTAATAGTAGTAGTATTAGTAGTAGTGGTGGTAGTGGTGGTGGTGGTGGTGGTGGTGGTAGCAGTAGTAGTAGCAGTTGCATCATCAGCATCAGCAGTAGTAGTAGGTGGTATTAGTGGTTTTGGCAGAAGTAGTGCTATCGTAGTGGTAGCAGCAGCAGCAGCAGTTATAGTAGTAGTAGTAGTAGTAGTGGTAGTAGTAGCAGTAGCAGTCGTCGTCGTAGTAGTAGTAGTAGTAACAGTAGCAGTAGTAGTAGCAGCAGTAGTAGTAGTAGTAGCAGCAGCAGCAGTCGTAGTAGTAGTAGTAGTAGTAGTAGTAGTAGTAGTGGTAGCAGCAGTAGAAGTAGTAGTGGTAGCAGCAGCAGCAGTAGATGTAGTAGTAGTAGTAGTAGTAGTCGCAGTAGTAGTAGTAGTAGTAATAGTACCAGTAGTAGTAGTAGTAGTAGTAGTAGTGTAGTAAAATTAGTACAAACACGAAGAGAAAACAAATTAACATATGAGATTGAACATTTTGTTTAGTGACTGAACAAATGTAAAACAATTCGCGATCAGACAATTTCATTGATCAACACAATCAGTCAGTAGTAGATGTGAAGTTAGTTTTCGTATTTCTACTCATGAGCATTCTGTAGTTATGGGTACCGTGGCTCTTAAAACAAAACAAAAATGGAGATTGTGGGACATTTATGGAGGTGTGGGTTAATGGAGAAAGTGACCTCTGACTTCTCATTGTGGAAATTAATATGTCACTTGATCGGGAATCGTTGTTGCAGGGTAATAAATACAATCATCTTGCTTGTAGGTCATTGTAATGGACCCTATCTCGCAGGTTTAACAAAGGTACCGCACCTTATGGCCTGTGCAACCCAGCCTGCATGCTGCCACTATCCATATTTTCTAGCATCCATTTGCCAGAAAGAATTCCCATCATGCCTTGCGCGTTTTGACGTGTAATTTGATTTGATTTGAATTTATTTTATCCTGCAAACATAATTATCATAAGAACATACAATAATGCAGCAAAACAATGGATTCATAAGACATATACATTAAGACATAACATAATATATTCATTAAGTAATATAAATCACATTATATTTCGGTAATCATTAGGACATCTCGATTCCCAGGAATGGAGAGCTCAGGGGCGTTGCTAGAACTTTTAAAATTGGGGGGGGGGGTACCTGAAAGAAACCTCCGTACCAACGGGATACAGTCAACATTTAAGCAAAAATCCAAATTAAAAACAAAAGTCTGGCGTTAGTTTACCCCAAAGAATCGCAAATGACCCGAGAACTTCACGACCAATGGGGGAAGGGGGTGTTTACCTTCAACCCCTCCCCACTAGCGACGCTCCTGAGAGCAGCTAGGTGACCAGACGTCCCGTATTTCCCGGGATCTTCCCATATTTTGCTCCTTTGTCGCGGCGTCCCGACCAACCCTTCCCGGGACACTTATTTGTCCCGTATTGCAGAATATTGAACAAAATACATAAAACAGTGAAAAATTTTCATCAAATAACCAAAAGAAAGTGAAATGAAGAGTGATTTGTGCACTTTTTCAGTGCATTGAAATGGCTAAAAATTACTTGAAAAATGTTAAAAGTGTGCTAAAACACATGTTTTGCACCCCCAATCTTAAAAACAGGTTCTTACACAGTAGGAGGAGGATACCCCTGTCCCCTTCCCACTCCCCCTTTTTCCGATTGCTCAATCCGCTCCCTTGCATTGTGTTTTGACTCGTATTTCATTTTCTGAACTGGTAACCCTGCCTGGGAGAAATAAATTCATGGGTTATGATGGCACGGAGGATTCATGCTGGAAGAAGATGCGATTCCATCGATTTATCATATCTATCAAAAGTTCCCAACTCCCGCCAATCGACCGGCAGGATAGCTCAGATAGAAACATGTTATTGACATTATGTTTGAAAGTCCATTTATGTAGAAATTGTAACAAATTGCCAAATTCGTGGTTTCGGGGTATAATGCACTTACGAGTATGTCATATACCAAGGCGCCGCCGTATTGCAATTAGTGCGTGTAAGGCAGGAGAATCAGCGGTGAAAAGTTTGCTCTTCTTTCTTTCGTAAAGTACAAACTACCTGTATTAGAAAAATAATTACCTGTGGGATCGCGGTTACAAGTAATTTCCGGTTTGATTGTTTGTTTGTTTGTTTGTTAATGTCTGTTTGTTTGTTTGTTTGGAGTCCGACAATTTGATCAAACGCCTGTAAGATCCATGGTCCGTGATACCGAAAGTCTGCCTGAATCAATCATGTGGCTTTTTAACGATACCTACATGTATTTATGCGGGCGCAGATGTACTGTCTCGAGTACATGGAGTTAAAGGGAATAAAAATCCAGACAACTATCTGTATTCAGAGAAGTTGGCTGAACCATTCAAAAATTTATTAGGAATGTTTAAAATTTATGAAATTGTCAACTCGGACACTATTTCAGAAGAGATGAGAGTGTGGAGAACAGAGATCAGTGATCGAGAACTACACGTATTCTTCACCTTTCCCTAATTTTCCATAATAAAACATCAATCTTCTTCTGCTTATGGTTCATGTATATCGTGACAAAATGGTTTTTGATTCACATTCTTAATAGCTTTGATATGACAGAAAAACAAATTGTGAAGATTTATTTACAAATCAATGAGGAATTCTCCACATTCTTTTCGCAATAAGCGGCCAAGATGCCAAATTAAGAATTCTACATACTAAGGATAAATTAGAACGTAAGCATTAATAACCCTTGAACGGTTCAGCTCATTTTTTTTACGGCTTTTCCTGTTACTGTACTGTATCCTCTGAATGCAGTTGTCTAGCTTTTATTACACTTCAACACCACTTTCGAGAAACGGTGCATCTGGAATGTAACCCTATTTTATCAGTAAGTCTGAATTCCAAGTGTTCTGATTAGTTATAGTTCCTCCTTTGCATTTCTCAAAAGAAGGTCATGTGGTTTGGTTTAAAGTGACTTTTCGTCGACTGGTTGCACGAGTTCATGAATGTATTTCGTAAACTTAACTATCAGTTCAAAAGTGCTGCTAGATGGGATGAGTGACTGATGGAGGACAGTTCAAACGGGAATTTTGAGTAAATTTCTTCATATACCTATTGAAGGATCATACTAAGAACGTGCAAGGTATGTAGCTATTGAGTCCACAAGGGAACTCACACAATAAAGCATATTGTGTAAAAAGAAGTGTACAAATATTACGTTTGTAGAAACATTACATTGAAGTACAGCGTCAGAACGATGTGTTCCTCCAGTGACGCATGCATGAACAAGGACAGTTTATGAAGTCATCATGCAATAAGGATGCATTTTCTCAATGCACGCGAGATTTACACACATCTACTTACAGAGGAAACAAAAAGGGAATCCATATTTTATGATCTTTCAATTTTGCCTCGAATGGTTATTTAAGGGAGGAATAAAAGCAATCACATTACGGAATATGGCGGTATACTTACGAGTGCAACGTATTTTGCAACCCATTTTCCTCAAAGCTGTTATCCACGCGAAAGTGCCCATGTGTTTGCATGAAACGTGTGTGTGTGTGTGTGTGTGTGTGTGTGTGTGTGTGTGTGTGTGTGTGTGTGTGTGTGTGTGTGTGTGTGTGTGTGTGTGTGTGTGTGTGTGGAGGGGGAGGGTAGGCTGGCTACTTTGTGCGCGTACGTATGGCGATTTCAAACCTTTACTTGACTGAATATAATGATCGAATACAGTAAAGCTCTTAATCACTTTTAACGGGTTTAAATTAATTTTAGATATGTTGTTACTACCTTGCCTAGTTTCCGTATCCAAACGTAAACTTGTTCTCACCTTTTGCAAATAAGGAACTCTTGAATGCCTTTTTACTCCAGAATTTCATTGCTTTGCGAGGATACACGTTGAAAAGTGACAATGCAGGTTATATTAAGTTGGTCCACAATCACAATCAAATCTTGCTGACCTCTAACAAGTGGGTACACAAATTTTCTAAAGACAGTTTTCATTCCCTATCAGGGAACCCAGCAATTCATGAAAACAAAATTCCCTAATTTTTTTTCAGATGAAGTTCAAAATTCACGGATCATCACTTTGACGTATTTCTTGCTTGAAAAGTTTTAGCCACCCTAACCATGCAATCACAATCATCCAGACATGCCAGGGGATTCGCTCGATGCCTGGATACACTCCAGGCGAAAAGTTGGACGACTGGATGAACAAATCCTCTGCATATTCACTTATTTGAGGGACTTTTCTCAATCTTCTGACTGGCAAAAGGGGAAGTCATGATCGAAGTTTTTTTCTTCTGTTTTTGAGAGTGATTGGGAACCCTATAATCTTTTGTAGTGATTACAACATTGAATTGTCAGCTAAGATAATGACCAGTTCATTTCCTTTCACATATTCTAACTTTAAACTGTAACAACTGTGTCAAGCGAATAAACGCTTTTCTAAAAACACATTCGTGCTTTCACTTTGTAAACATGTTTAGAGGTTAAACGTCATGTGTCAAAACAATAAACATCGGTTTCCTATTTCTAAATTCCAAGTGTCAACAATCTTAACATACATCTTCTAAACACATGTTTGCTATTACTCTCTATACACAAAATTTAACGTTTAATTGCTATAAACACGCTTTTTACAGTGGACACGCTAACGGACATATTTTGTACAATATATAAATACTAAGATGAATAACGTTCCATGATAATATTGCTAAGAATGTTGTAAAAATATGTATCGAATCTGTTATGTGGAGGAAGTAGAGTATCATTTGGTGACCTTATTAACTGCATATCTTATCGGGAGCAGTGTTTAGCATTACTCTAGTTTCGACACTCATTCCTGCCCTAGGCTGAAATAAAATCGTATCTCTCTGGACAACTTAAAGTATGAGGTACACCGGATATCATTTTTTTGTGCGCCTGTAGGCTGGATGAAGCAGACATCGTAAAATGATCATGCGAAAGTCAGGGAAGTGAGAAAAACAATCCATGGCCGATAAGTTGATAGAATAGATGTGATATGCTCAAATTAATTTGTCCCTTCTCGCAGAAAGACACGGAGTTACTGCCCGTTGGGGGTAGCATATAGGTGTAGAATTTGTTTGTAGTAGTGCTTGATGGTTACTTGCGGCTTTGGAGTTAGAGTGTGGTCGTGTTAACTTACAATTGAAGTGTCAATCCAGGAATTCTAAATTTAAATCGGGGAGAATGATTCCGAAAAATATTTGTTGTAAAATGGTCGGAATTGTATCGACAGGAAGTCGAAAAGTGATGTGTTGCAGTAATTTCTGTTTCTTTTTATATGCAGTAAAAACGGCTGCTTGAAATTTTATACATTGCTGTTTACTTTATGAACTGATAATGTATTGTTTTAAAGTTTAAACAACTGTCTAAAGTTTTAATCAACAATGTTCAATTTTAGATATTTATTGTTAAAAAATGAACATTGCTGTTTCCAGCACCACGTCTCAAATGCTTCAATCTTTATCTGATCTGCAGCATTGATGACCCATGTTTCACAGGCATATGTTGCAATTGGGAAAATCAAAGTAGAGACCAGCCTGATCTTTGTGGCTTCAGTGATGCTTCTGATAATGCTTCAGTGAACTCCAGGCCTAAAACACATTTTTTTTTTAATTCTTCACTAAGTCTGGTCTATTGGTCTTAATCTTGATCTCGGAGGTTCTAATCTCGATCTTGAGTTTTGGATCTTGATCTTGGATTGTTTCATCTTAGTTCTGATCTTGATCTCGGATACTCTGGTCTTGGACCCAACACTGACATACGTTTTAAGGGGTTATAACTTCAAATATTATGGCCTTCAACGAAAACTAAAATGATTCGAGCTACACAATCAATTGCAGCTCAAGTTGTTTTCGAATGTATACTAAAAAACATCAGAAATTCAAAGAAATCTGTCTCTGATGATACACGGTCTATTACCTGACGAATAAAGACAGACAAAGGGCCTGTTGTTGGTCTTGCAGTCGCTGGTGATCCGCTTCGCCTTCAGTCTGTGGTCGGTGGATCCTATGTGGGTTCCTCGGTTCTATGATTAATATTTATGAGCTTCAACCATGACCTTCTTATGGGTGTCTCTATTTCCCGATCAGTCTCTGCATTTCACCATTTAATTTTGTAAATTATTATGGCACAGAAACATGACATCGATAAGAATTAATAGTCGAATCCTGGCACATATAGACCTCATAAATCAATGTCAATTATTACAGACAATCAGCAAGTAAAATGCCCATAAACGTGAGATATTTGCGTTGCACTAATGATGTCACTCCAAATCGCAAAGGAGACGTCTCTGTTATAACAAGGACCTCGTGTGAGATTTCGTCCCGTCCCTGCTGATTTTTTTTTTACAATACGCTAGGTACACGAACGACTCATGACTTCAGGGATACTCCACGGCTTCCAACCAGAAAGTCAAAAACAATGCCCGCAGCTTCCATTCTATTAAAAATCATGCATGTGTGTCACGACTCACAACGTAATTTTTATTTATAACCTTCCAGATACCTTTCCGATACTTAGTCACCATATCACTTGGCGTATGTCAAAAGCTCCTTGCTTTCGGCAAAGGAATACTACCGCGGTCTCTCCACCGTCCCCCTTTTCAAAAACTTTTCATATCAAGTACGCATATTTTTATTTCATAAGTGATCTCTCAAAACGAACGTCATTATCATAGTTGCAGGCATGACTAGGAGGGTTGAGCGGGAAAAACGGCGAGGGGTGGGAATTTATCAGATCGGTCGGTGACAGGACATGATGCAATTATAAATATGGGCCCGGGATTTGGATATAGCAGATTGATTACGTGCTCATTTTCACGCAAGGTTCGTCAAAATTATAAAGTATCAGAAGCGTCGATGGGCATCAAGACTGCTGAAACTATCTCGAAAAGATTTATCTAGTTCCGAGAAATTGAGCGGCAGGGTTTACTTGTACATGATAGAGTTACTATAGAAACATAATACGTCCGTAGCGTATAGCAGGGTAATAGACATACCGGATTGGATTCCTTGAATTATGATATTCCTTTCTTCTCTATTGGATAAAAACAGAAAATCGTGTGTAGCATTTATTGTAAGCAGGATGCATACAATGGCCATTATAGAATAACATTCTGTGTAATTTGTGTGCAATAGGTCCCTCTATAAAATGTACCTAAATGCTTATTTCTTCAAAATGAATAAGTATTCAATACATCTATGAATATGAGTTACGTGTTATACATGCTATGAATGTCAGGATATAAAGTATTGATATCAATATCATATGTAACTATATAACATTATATATATATATATATATAAATATTATGAGATTTAATTCATGATAGCTACGAAGGAAACATGATGCACTTGTTATAAAGTCACATACAAAAAATGTCACGCCATCAATGTTACGCACTGTTAGTTGTAATAAATACCGCCTTATATTCAATAGAGATCTTTAAGAGAATCCCTTGTGATGCTATATTGCACATTCAAAAAGGATGAACATCACTAAAATCAAATTAAATGTATCCGACATTCCAATAATAATTGTTTTCATTTCATCCCAGAAAATGTGAACTTATTCAATATTTTTTCTCTACAGAGATGAGATTCAGACTAAAATGATGAACAATAATATTTTAAAGGACTATCGCAATACAGGTACTTCATTCAAAATGAACCCCTTGTGGATTTCGATAACTGAGACAATAATTCAAATCAAAGTCTAACGGTCACTATAATTCCACTAAAACTGAGTTTCTAGCTTCTTTACCTCCCTAAAATTCTTAAATGGTATTTTCTTCTATATTATATATACCAGTGTATTTACACAATGTTATTTTTTTAGGCATGCAAAAGAGACACTCTCCCTTTAACGTCCTCTTTTCTCCCGACGTCCCGACGTACAAGGGAAACGCATGTCGCAGTATAAAATGTATTATTTGCAGGTCCTGAACCGCACGAGCAGTGGCCGAGTGCATTTGTACTATTGTAAATAACCGAAAATGCCTTAACAGCTCGAACCAAATAACTTTGCCCTATTTGCTTAATCAAAATGGGTCTCTGCCTAAACATTTTAAGAATGTAAATAGATTCTAAATGCATACTGGAAGAGAAACGTGCATTATGCTATTTTCTTGCGCCCTTTGTGCACTTTTT
This sequence comes from Eucidaris tribuloides, assembly GCA_001188425.1. Taxonomy (NCBI): domain Eukaryota; kingdom Metazoa; phylum Echinodermata; class Echinoidea; order Cidaroida; family Cidaridae; genus Eucidaris; species Eucidaris tribuloides. The sequence goes on from JZLH01S0001414.1 coordinate 23,849, forward strand.
TTCTTATTGTATACCACGTGGATGACTTTTAATGAATATTCAACAGGACTGTTAACACACGAATTTATTTGGGTACATTCTTGAAGCTGTTTTACAAAGATAAACGAACTTATTATTAGAAGAGATCAATTAAATATATGCCAGGGGAAAAATACTTCAAAATGAGGATTTGATTGTCATGTTTAAAGCCCTGAACATATTACAAAATAACTGTAGTGTAAATGCAGTAAAATTCGATATGCCTGTTTCTGTTCACAAGACAACAAACAAACAAAAGAGCAATACTTTTACCATCTGTTGTGCTGTGAAAAATGGTGATTCTATTTTCCTTTAGATGGAAAATTTTCAAGAAGACTAAACTGATTATTTTAGTGATCTGATCTGATTTTCATCTCCGTTATAGCTCGGGTGACGTGAAATATATTGGTGTGTTCGGTCGTGATTGAGTCAATCTTGTTAATGATTTGGTATTAAAAAATATATATAGGTATACTAAATATAACTGTAAGAAATATGTAAAGATTTCGGAAATTTGGGGCACGTAAGGTAAGAACACGTACCGTTGCCATTGCTTTGTTCCTGTTTACAAAGTTGCGATTGCCATGGTGAGCGTTATGAGCTGTTTTAACTTTGCAAAGAAATTTTCGTCCATTTACAACAGCATGATCTTTCCAAAATTTATTTGTTTTATACTCTCTTTTAAAAAAAAGAGTGAAATTGTTCACTTTGTAAGGAATGAATGTCAAAAAAGAGTGATTTTCGAGTGAATTCGAGTAAACATGAGTGATTTTCACTCATTCTGGAGTAACCTCAGGGATCACTGGGGATTCCAAGTGATCCTCGAGGTCACTCTAAAATGAGTGAAACACACACATATTCACTGGAAATTCACTCGAAATTTACTCTTTTTGACATTCACTCCTTAAAGTGTGAACAATTTCACTCGTTTTCCTTTAAATAGAGTAGTATTTGTCGGTCTCTGACTTACTTCAAATATTAGAAAATTAAAAGAAATTCTGGTTTTAAAAAAGATAGATACTTTATATCACTATGTAAACTATGGCTTATAGATTTTGCAAGAAATCAAAATTGAATCTTTGACCACTGAATGCGCACAGTGTATTTACCTACCCAAACGCGTATTGAACCCAGCCACAAGAAGCAACAACGAACGGCCATTGGAAATCAGTAAAACATTGTTCTCAATAATGGAAAGCAAATCAAATTTCCGTAAACGAGGTCTTTCCAATACAGTTGAAAGGTAACATTATGTCGTCGGTGTTTTCCGTTCACGTTATTAGAAACCTCCAGCTGTCATATCTACGTCAAAATGGACTCGCGATATATTTGCATTTGAACAGATTTACGCGATATAGGCTGTGGTTGAAGTGCATGCCTACGTCCTTATACAAAACACACACAAATATCTGCAAACCTAAAAAGTGCAAAGTGGTTATCGCTTCAAACAACGCATTTGCGTGGGTTATTTGTTTCCGACAATTTCGCTTAGAAGAAAGATTTACAGTAAAAGCAGGTATTGGGTCATGCAAGGATTTCACAAAAATGCCACGTATTTTATTGGAGAGTCAGTTTTAGATTTTGACAGAGTATAGACTGACAATGGTGCAAATTCAACTTGATCGGATTTTTATTTTATTCAGGAAATTGGCAGATTACGCCCCCAAATTGGTTGATCGTTAAACAAAATGATCAGATTCTTACCTTAAACGGTGTGATGTGCTATCGATGACACTATCAGTCATCAATCAAGATTTATTTCCATTTCCAGAGTGTCAGGATTACAATGGACACTTAACTGGTGAGCTCTGCCATTTCAAAACTGCATGGAAATTGTTTCACTGTGCTATACAACTCGTTTATTTCTGGTTTGACCTTCGTCAGTTGTCCGGCAGAAGGGCCCTAGCATATGCTCTCGGCAGAAGGGCCTCAACATTAAATTGTCTCTAACTTGAAAACCATGGGCTTTTCTCACATAAAATCCAAGCAGTGTGATATTTTTAGATCCTTCAGTCAGTCTCTTAAGTGCAAATTTCAAATAAGGCAGTATTTCTTAAAAGAGAGAAAATTTACTGTTAAGGCCCTTCTGCCGGGAACATATGCTAGGGCCCTTCTGCCGGACAACCGATGCCCTTCCCTCCGAGCATATTTACACTGCAGTCAGCAGCTGGACTGCTAAAACTGCATTGTATAAAAAGCATGTTCAGAAAGTGATAGCAAAGATATGTTTAGAAAAAGTATATTTAGAATATTGACACAATGGCTGGTATTTTCAGAAGCGGACTAACTTAGTCTCCCTGACTAACTCTGGAATGTAAGGCAACCTTTTTATGGAACACCACTTCACCAGAGATTACCTCAAACACCGAGGGTATTCCCTTAACACCAACAGTACTGATATTAAATACTATAGTATCTATCTTGGGCAACGCCGTGGTACTGGGTGTTAAATTTAACTCCACAGTTTTTGCAGAGTCGTAAGATTAAGATTATTCAATGAGATAACACTCTAAACTGTTAAAAGCAAGTGTTGAATCAGCTGATAATACTTATTTAACACTTCAATGTGTGTAATTCGATATTGTACATGTAAGAGTATGGGAAAATGTTGCTCACGATAAACACTAAACATGTTAAAATCGTTACTAATGTTAACGATTATTAACACATAAAAGTGTTAATGTAGGATGATAATAACACCATTAAATGTCTTAACTGTTAACATCATTACCTTTTTTAAAATGTTTTAGTGTTAATCGTGTGCAACAACTCCGAAACCTTTACATGTAAAATATCAAATTCAACACCGTAAAGTGTTATAAATAAATGCTATCCACTGAGTTAACACTTTATTTTTAGAGTGTAAGACTTGCTGTCACGCTTGCGCCGAAGTCATAAGTGACTGTGGTTGCCACGGTTTTTTTTTCTCTCCGAATGTGTTTGGCAATCTACTTACCAGGTTATGATGTTCGAAGATAATACCCGGCATGTTCGGTTGACGAAGTAAATATTAATAAAACGCTTCTTTAAACAAATTCACGGGACTCACTCTAGAAAAAAAAACTGCACCGAGTTATCAAACAAACGACTTCATCTTCCCTCTAAATTTGTCAAATAAGTTGCCGCGTTGTGTATACTGGACGATACAGTAGCGCCTGTGGCGACTAATTAATTACTACCGTTACAATCGCATTCGTGCAGATGACACCACGACACAGAAGAAACTATATCTGCTGAAAAGTCGTAAATACATGCTTCTTTGGGCTATCAAATTATTGCGCCTGTAAATTATAACACATTATCAGTCACAAACGGTCATTTTCCGCGAGGAAAGGATTCCTTAATATCCCCAAAGCGGTCAACTTTCGAATATAAAAAAATCCTCAGGGAATTAACGTTTTGGCCGCAAAGTAATTTAATTTGTCTGGTGGGGGTAGGGATATCTGGCAATCGCTTGAAGTAACTATAATTTAAGCCCTGTGATATTACTCGAAATTGCAAGATTATCGTTTCCGGAAAATAGAAAGAAAACTTTAATGGTCCTTTAGACCGCAAATTACAAGGAAAGAAAACAGCAGAGTGAAGCAAAATAGTATACAAATAACAAGAAAACGAAAACTAGTGAGGTAGTATAACAGGATATGCTGAGACAGATAAGAAGACTAGGGATTACGCCAGATAGATCTACTTAAACAGAATTTATGTTTTTTATGTACATGTAAGATTTGTGTACCTTTTGCAGGAAATCGTCAATGCAGCATACTTCTTGGATTATGTATAAAACCTACAACAATTTTACTGTAAATAATCATATACTGTTGCAAATTTGTTTGACAGAGTATTTTACCTTTTTATAAAACGTGACGTTTCTGAAATTTAACAGCAGACCAAATAGTTGTGTAGAAATTTATCGTATAATTGGCCAATTGGCAACAATAACCTGCCCGTAAATGTCAGAGATAGAATATCATTTCCGTTTTTAAAGCCAGACAAAATGGCCTCAGACTCTTTTCTTTTGCTGAAGTAATAAATATCTATTTTGTTTTTGTTTTGTTTATGATGGTGTTATTTCGTTATGTTCCGTTATTCATAATTTAACTGGAACTTGCTATATAAAAACGCATAGCTGTGCGGTAGGCCTATAGGCCTACAGGTGCAGCTGAGTTTGGGGTATACTACATTTATTGCATTGTCTATTTCTTGTTATTTTGTTCTGAAACGGAAAATAAATGCATACATACAATGTCATACTTGAGCCACCAAATGTGTTATAAATGTAAAGAAAGAGCTGCATTTAATTTATCAACCAGTTCATTCAAATTTGAAATTTGAATTTTATATAACACTCATCCTAAAAACTTGGCTGCAAGAAATTATTTATGCATTACATGGAACGAAATAAAATCCAGATTACAGGACACATAGTTTAAAACGTAATGAGAGTGTAAGGGGTTAGCAGAAAGGAGGAGGCTCTTTTTATAAGGGCTCACTCTGACAAAAAAACAAAGGTCTATCATCGTTCTATCATCACCCTATCAAAGTAAGGCAAAATATTCATCCAACTCTATCGTAAAGAAACCCCATAACCTATCTGCAACATTCCACGGAATATTTGAATTATAAAATGTAAGACATCCATTCATGAAATAAAATAATGAAATACATTTTGTGGAACATTTCAATTTCGAAAGGCAAGACATTCAATCATAGACACAATTATAAAGTGGTAGTATTCCCATGAATTGCAACTTCCCTTTTTCTTCGATTATCTCACTCATTGGATAGGCAACATACTCCAGTCTTCATGGAGTCCACTCGTAGCTTTCTCTCCATACAGTGTGGCGTATAGCCAGGAGTTTTAAACGGGGCAACGAGCACAAAATGAGTTGATGATCTGACATTTGTTCCGGCGACAGTTGCTGCGGTGAAAATATCTTAGAAGACAAAGAGTTAGGGTTAGGGTAGTCATTTTGTTTCCAGTTCAAAATAGGGTGAGGGTTGGTGTTTGGGTTAAAGGGTTAGGGTTGAGGTCAGGGTAAGTACATGAAATAATCGTCGGATCAATTGTCGCCGGAGCAAGTGTCGGACATTCAATGAGTTTTGTTCGAATGACACAAACAATGTTTGAAAATTTATTTGGATACTTTCAGTTGTCTTATCCAGAACATGGGATAGGGATAGGTCATATCTTAGGTTGATCTATGGACTAAACATATCCACCTCCTGTTTTAAGTTTTAAAGACACGAGCTTCATTTTTTTTTAAACAAAAGTCGAACTTTGATATCTGAGCAATATAATACTGCTTAAATGGACAAATAAACATCCTAGAATACAAAAGTTTGGAAAGTTTTGCTGCCACTAGCAATATATGCATGAATAAACAATTAACACTGTGGTGGAGTATAAAGTAGCCTAGAATCTACACACAGTAGTCTATGGGCATAGTGAATCCAGTCATCCTGAGTTGATACTCATAGATTTTCATCTTTTTTTAAAGAACTACGTAATCATTTTGAAATACATTTTTAAGGGCTTCATTTGAAGACCTTATCAAAGACACTTAGAGCATGCAGGATTATGTTGCTCATATATTTTTTTTTAAACTGTGGTCAGTATTAACTTGTGATCATAATATGTTTACTTGACGATCAACAAAAAATAAGATTTGTGGACGTGGTTAGAGGGGATGTGGGAATGAATGGTGTAACCGAAGACATATCACAGAATAGAGCGTAATGGAGACACTGTGGGGATTGTCGGTGGCCGAAAGAGAAAGAAGACTTGCAGATTAACGGTGGAGAGAAGGAGGGGGGGGTTATGGTCTCCATTGTCCCCCTTAGCTACGCCTATGTCTCCATGTAAGAACGTCAAAGATAAGTTTGAAGGGATGTGTTTACACCGCCAAACACTAGAACTGAAACTCGATCACATGACAAGAGCCATCGAACCGACTACGGTAGTTAGGGTTCCTCGTGTCAAGCACCCTTGAAGAGTATAGGAACATCAAGGCGCGTACCTCTTTTCGGAGTGGTCGATAATTTCAGCATAATTAATTTACAAGGCCAGGTATGAGTATTTTTATACATAATACATACACCAGAAATTTATGTATTATATTTTTACTAGCAATTACAGGAACATGTATTGTTTTATATACAATACGTTGTCTACTCTTTATTTTTATACATACATTATTTCATGTTGAGTGCTCTCTTTTTAGAGTAAATTATAATTTCAACATAACTAATTACAAAAACACATATTCTTTTATTGATAATGCATTACTGTATTTGATAAGTATCGGCATATAAAATATATACACCATGCATGATTTCACGTTGCGTACTCTTTTTCAGAGTGGTTGATAATTTCAGCATTATAAATGACAAGGACATTTCGTCGGTTGAGAATGAAAAGGGCGTTTATTGTAGTCCCTGGGAAGGAAAAGGGCGCTAATGCCATAGAGTTTCTACAGTGTTAACGACATTATTCATCATTGGTACATGTGAACCCTTGAGAAGGAAAAGGGCGTTAAGAGTTTGTACAGTGTCAATAGCCTTCTTGGTAGATGTGAACACACCTTATCGTTGGTTGGGAATGAGAAGGGAGATAATCTAACTCTGGTCCCTAATTGAGTCTGTACAGTGTTAACGACCTTCCCATCATCAGTGGTAGATGTGAACACACTTTATCGTCGGCTGAGAAAGAAAAGGGCGTTAACTCTAAATCCTCGCGACGGAAAAGTGCGCTAATGCCATAGAGTTCGTACAGTGTTAACGACCTTTTTTCTTCTGAGATTTAGAGTTTATGCCCTTCTCACTCTTACATTTTAATAAGAATACCGGAGAAAATTGGGTGCTAATTTTTTCACCCAAGGTGTTGACCATTACAAATACTAAAAGTGGTGCTGGATTTCGCATCCCCTCGTGTAAGTTTACAATCAAAAGGATTACATCTATCAACAGAATATTACATGTAGTTTTGACACCGAAAGGGTTAAATTGACACCAGTAATTTGTATGGATATCGCACGACACCCGGGTTTCTGCGGTGTATTTTGCTGTAGTCCCATGTATAAAGCCTACTTAATTAATTACAGGTTAATAATTACAAGAATCTGTTTCATGCTGTAGATCCGTGGAAAAGTGCAAAGTTGACCTACAATGATTTGTTTTTTTACTGTTCACTCATCTCAAATATACAAAATGATAGGCCCCCATATTTATGTTAAATGTTAAATGTAAAAGAAAATCACGAACCAAAATTTTGCCAACTGACAAAGTTTAATGCATAAACCTGTGAAAGCTATATGATTTTCAGTACGGGTATAGGTGAAAATGGTAACAAAACTTTGTGGATTTATTTCCAGTGAAATAATAAACATCAGTAGAATAAGTGTTTGCAGTATTTCATGATGTAATATTTTGTGACATAATTCCCCCAATTTCACAATACAAAAAAAGTTACGAAATTTCCATCGATCCAAATATAGAGTTGCTTGCTCAAATTCCAGTACGTATACTGTTACTTTTAACAAAAGAAAGTATTTCAAGTTTCGATAATACACGAAAGTATTCCCACATGTGACGTTGAGAGTATGTCGCCCTCACTGATTTAACCGGTAAGTCTCGGCAATGAGAATGGGCGGTAATATCACAATCAAATTGCAACCATTAGACTGTAAGAAATATATCCCGGTCGATCAAATTTAGATGTCAAAGTTATTTATAGAACTACTTCATATCGGGGCATAGTAATTCTATAAGTAACCAGGCGTGGTTGCGGTGAAAAACTGTATTGCATTCACCATTTAACTAAAACAATTTAGCTGGTTGGCGGGAAAACTGGACAACGATGAGTTACTGTGCATTTGTCATTGATTCGTGATAAGTTGTATTTGGGTTTAATCATGTGTGATTTTCTAATCAATTGTCACGGAAGAGCAAAAAAAGAATACATATTTCAGTGAAAGTCATTTAGTCTCTGTTCGATTAGGTTGATTAACAAAAATCTTATGGATCGATATATTGTTATACAATTTTGTAGAGAGAAAAATTGGTAATGAAGTTCGGTTTCAAGTTCTTTGAAGTCACCTTTGGTAATTGTTTGTGATGTTTGTGTTGGAGATTTGTCAGCGTGGTAACAATATATCATAAAAATTATGTAAAGGGTGAGATGATGAGATGATGAGATGATGACGAGGATGATGACGACGGACGATATGATGATGCTGATGACATGTGATATGTGAGTTTTGAGTTGTCGAAAGTTAGTAAGCTAACAAACACTGCTGATAGTATTGATTCTTCAACTACTACTGGATACTGCTGCCTGCTATTTTAAATTAATAATATACAACAAAATCATGATACTCGCTACGCTAAGTATACTCTTTTACATAAAAAACAATACCACTACTATTATATAATATGCATATACTAATACTATACTCATACTAATAAAAAACTATACTAGAATCAGAATAAATGAATGATAAATAATAAATAAAATAGTAAATAAAGAAACAACGCATGCACATTATTAAGTTTCGCTGTACAAATACAAAGGAACTTCAAAGTGTTAAATCTTGGTGTAGTCAATACCTACCTATCGGATAAGAAATTATACGTTCAATCAGTTTACATATAGCTGACAAAGCACTGAGACATTAACAATGTATTACAGCAATGTCAGCACGTTTTGTTTAATTTGCTTCACCGGATCTTGTCACTGGTAAATAAAATGTCGACACGATGAATACCTACTCTTTTTAGAAACTTGACTTCATATCCTTTAGTTTACCGCATTCATTCCGTGTGATTTAATTCGCCATTACTTCGCTACAGCCATCCCGAGCTTTCTAAATTGCAATTACCTTCCTGCTTATCAATGTTGACATTCACAATAACGCAGCGGAACCACACCTTAAGCAGAATCAGTAAAGTCATACACTATGTGAATATCTACTAAGATTCAGACTTTTAAGTATTGATATAGGCCCCCTAATATGTAAATTGTAATAAGTAAACAGCGCAGTAATAGTGGATCAATTTAAACAAAATCGATGTTTATTAGCGTTAAGAAATACTATTACCCCTATGGATGAATCGTCGATAAATTGACTCTCATATTTCGTTTGGATCACCCCCCCCCCTCCCACCTAAAAACACACACACACGAAATATCGGAAAACGTATGATCAATGTCAGCATGGATGAATCATAGGAAGAGCTGGTTGTCCATTTTGCCAAATGCATGTTAACATTGCCATTGTGTAGTTTTCGCGCGCTCAGACATTGCCAATGTCATGTTTTCACACAAATCGACAAGGCCAGTTTGACCAAATTCTTAGCACCACTGGAGAGTGATCACAATAATATTGTTTTCATAATGAAGGGGTAAACGGTTGTTTTCCCCCAATATTCGCTCAGTGATTTCAAGACGAAAGGTATGATCATACTTTC
>JZLH01S0001416.1:47110-92249 GCA_001188425.1 Eucidaris tribuloides
TATTATGTTACAAAAGGATAATTACGTAATATTATTGTACATTATACTGCACTGGAAAGAAAATTTATATTCTAAAAGTTATGGCATATAATGTCCACAGCTCATGTTAAATCTTACGTTGTGTTTCCTTATATTCTTGTATCATTGTATGATTTTATTTTGATGGAAAATAAAAGCTAAACTCAGAACTCAAACTCAACTCACACTGCATTTCGTTGATTGTCCGGCAGAAGGGCCCTAGCAAATGTTCCCGGCAGAAGAGCCTTAACATTTAATAGCCTCTAACTTGAAAACCATTGGCTCTTTTTGTATGAAATCAAGGTAGTGTGATATTTTTAGATCCTTCTGTCAGTCTGTTAAGTGCAAATATCAAATAAGGCAATATTTCTGAAATTAACGAAAATTTTACTGTTAATGCTCTTCTGCTGGGAACATATGCTAGGGCCCTTCTGCCAGAAAACCGACGATCTTTTCCTCGCTCGACGCTGGAAACTCACCTGCTGTGCCAGCTGCTGCAGTCTGGTGTATTCCATGTCCGTCACGTCCCGCCGCGCCGCGACCTTGACCTGACAGACATCACCCATGAAGTCGTCGGAACCTGCGTGGAAGCACGACATGAGCTGACGGATGCTGCGCAGACTGGTGGCCACAGCTCGCTGCATGCCCTTACAAGCCACGGTCCACATGTCCTGGGAGAAACTAGGACCAGCACTGAGTAGCAGATGCCTGGAGGGGATGGGCAAGTGATGCAGAGAGATGTTATGGATTGAAAGGCTGGGTGTCTCTTTTGCACACCTAAAATTTAACATTGTGCAAATACACTGGTATATAGAACAAAATGCTGTTTCAGAACCTACAGCAAAGCGTAGGAGCTAGAAACACAGTTTTAGTGGAATTGTAGTAAATGTTTTTGACTTGATTGCTTGTCTCTAGTGACAAAAATTCTACTAGCTAGTACTAGTCTATTTTTAGACAGTGCATGAAGGTCTCTTTTTACCATAGTGCAATAGGGCATGTATATGGCCTTGCATTCCTTTCAGTGCCTGACACACACCAGCACAACCGTCTGGTGTTACATAAGTACTGTAATCAGCTTGATATATATATATATAGTACCTCAGGAGATTTGTAACATTGTGCCCAGAACATACACTACACAACTATTGGTCTTTTGCACATTTCTCAAACTCTAGGTAATTTCAGATCTTCAGACTTCACAGGTAAGCCCTACATGTATATAAATAGCCTAAGGGCAAGAATAATGTTTTGCTGTGGTATGGGAGGTTAACAGATGAGATTCCCTACCTGCAATATTGGTGCAGTGACCACTTGTTTATACATTAACCCTAAAAAGGCTAGACGTTTCGCGCAATATGTCTGTGACGCACGAAGCAGTTGCCACGGCGTTTCATGACTTTATTCTCTCGAATGTCGCGCATCTTTTGAGACCAAATTTGCGACGTCCGGGTACGCGGTTCCGAAGATACGTGAAATTGTGACCGCTCTTGTCGAAATGAGGCCATAAGTCGCACGGGAGATTTTCTCGTGAGCAGGCCAAAAATGAGTTGAAGTTGATCTCGCCCAATTTTTTTTTATTGCAGAAAATGAATCTTCAAAGTCTCTTCTATCGTGTGTTTGAGTTTCAGCCAAAAATATTATGTCTAGACCAATATAATAGCGATTTAAAATATCAATTTCAAAACGAGTGGTCCAGAATTCGAGCGACTTGCTTCGTCTGCTTCTTATCGCTTTCGAACGCGTCGCTACGGCAGCCTAAAGGGTTCTGATTGGTCGACGGTTATATGCATATTCATGAATGTTACAATGGTCAGGTGTGCACTCGAGCGAGAGATACTAGTAAGCTGTGTTGATAGTTGTTTATGTGCGGAAATAAGAAATTACTTGTTAATTTACTTACAACTTTACGTGTTGTTTCACTGAGTGTTTTCTGTCGATTGGTAAACATGAATATGTGCTCATTTGTGTGAGATCGGAAAGTTGTAAATTAGAAAGGTCTGTGTTTTTTTTTTCTCTCTCACCGGAGCTCAATTTCATCGTTAAAAGATTTGCTGTCAACCGCGGAGTTAAACACGCGATATCCAGAACCCACCCCTAAGAAAACTGATATTTAATTAAAATTCACACGGGACATTACTAATCGTATTTATTGTTACACTTATTGACCAATTCCACGACCACGTGGCCTTGTCTTCGTAACTTATTAAAGGAATGATATTTTTTTTATTATTATTAATCAAACTGTACCACCGAAAAAAATGAGATGACTTTTGTTGCATTTGCAAGAGCGAATACAAGCAAAACCGTACAACCATACGCATCATTATCATTGGGAAACAGGTTGGGGACCGTTTCATTTCAGGATTGAAATATGGCGACAAAATAATATGTTTTGGAGTTTGTCACAAAATCACTTTATTATTTCGCCAAAGAAGAAATTTCTACAGAATTAACATAGACTTAAGGGCTTTGCTTTGGACCTAGACAGTATGATGCAATATTTATAATTACCCGAAGACGCAAATAAAAAAAAATGACACTATGTAGTCATAATTATACGGTGTCCAAATGGACACAAAACTTGTCAGAATACTGTTAAGTGTTAAGAATTCGAAATAAAGTAAAAAAAAAGTAAACAAACGTATTCATGATCAAAATAAGCCTTTGCATTTGATTCTTCACGGCGATTTTGCAATTTATGCTCGACCAGTTAGTTTAAATATTTCAGAAATTTTGTGCCTCTATTATTTTCCTCGTGCTTGATAATTCTTTCTTTTTAACCATCTCCGAAGCAAATAAATAAGTAAAAATAAAATTAAAATCTATAACCTCTTTAAAACCCATACATACATTCACGTTAGTCCTTAACATAGATGTATAAACAGCCGTACATTATCGTACCCGTGGATTACGTAATGCCACTTTTGTACTATACAAGGTACGCTATAGCAGTGCGAGGCTTAACAAGTTGGTTCTATTCATTAATACAATGGTATTTTAACAATAGATTTCTGACTTGCTCCTAACTCTCGAATTTCTTTATATACCAATTATCACATTTTGAAAGTTATCTAAGACCACGTGAGTTCTTTTGTGTCACGTTAGGATTATAGAGAAGCGTCCCACTTGAGATGAGATCACAATTACATGCATTGCTTGTAAATCGGAACGCATCGGACTAATAAGTGGAAATACACATGAGCTTTGCTTCATATGTTTTTAATCATTATGCACATTTCATATGTAATCTAATAGAAATTTAATAAAGTATAATACAATTTATTACCAGAAAATACAATACATGTATGGACATACATAACGTCACATAATGTGCACGATCACAGCTTGCGCGCACGTATTTCATGTATTTTATTATGCCTGGACGGAGAAAGCCTAGTTTTGGTGGTCGGTATGTATATTGCGAATTTATCATAAAGGGAAGATTCGGGTTTATAAGGAAGATATGCATTTTGCTTCCCCGTTCCAGCGAATGAGCCATTTATTCAGTGGAATTTGCGGGTTTGTCCTCAGAGGGTATTCTCTTTTGAGAGTAAAAATAAAAAAAATGGGAATACCGTAAAAATATAGATTTTCCGGTAAATTCTGACTAATTTATTATGAGGTCGTGTATCAATGTGATAGCGACGCATTTTGCGGAAGAGACGATTTTTTTATTTCAATTTGTAATTTAATATCAATTTATGGAACACATGCAAACTCGCAAATAATCAATTTCACCTTCGATTACTAACAAAACGCCTTTCAGCGTTTGTGCATTTATTTCCAATATTCAGTTTTGCGTTTACGCTTCGATGGAATTTAGTGCGATTGATTTTGTCGTCAATCTTTTACTAATATTTTTTGAGTAAGTATTTTGTAAAAACGATTTCACTCGAATATGCATTTCTTTCTCTGGAGGGAGTCTCAGTTAAATCTCCCAACCTATGCTTTGACCCAGATTTTGTTCTTTTCAAAAAAATGTATAATCTTTTTAAAAGAAATCATTAATTTTGACGTGGTGTTTCTATCCCACAAAGATGATAGTGAAAACAAAAAATAGTTAACTCTTACATTTCTTCACAATTTTGAAGAGGTGTCATTATTATGTTGATCCATATCGGATTTGTTTTTTTTTTCGAAACTTGCATTTCTATAAGAAAATAATTATCAAATTTGTAGAATGCAATCTCTAAATTAAGTTGCATATTAAGTAAAAAAATTGGTCAAATAAACATGTGTATACGCGGGTATCAATATAATCTGTGACACATAGGATAGAAGGAAGAAGAACTAATGACAAAACAAGGGGAAAACGGCATTGAGAGAGAGAGAGAGAGAATTTGCGAAGTAAATCGTAACACAATTTGATCACCCGCAATTACGATGTTAATCGCCTATGATAATTGCTTGTGCTTGTGCCATGGGTGCTATCAATATGGACTATGAATTTTAAATTCTTTGAGCGCAATGGTATAAATGAAATGATAGAATTACAAAATTAAGATAAATGAGCTGATTTAGTAGACACAGCAGAATTGTTATTATGTCTGAAATTCAGGGGCAAACCCTTATTAAACCTTTATGTGACAGTATTTTTCTTTAGTTTAGAGAGGAGCGGAATTTACTTCATGCGCGTAAGTTGCTGGTATTGTATGTGTATGCTATCAAAGACAAGATGTGTCACAGCATGGTCCCTATAACAAACAGGAGACCAAGTTAGTCGTAATTTTTGTTTAAAAGGGTAACTCGTTTGCTAACTTTATATGTATTTAATAAGTAACGCGTTTGAGCTTGATACTGAATTGAGGATGGCAGCATTGTTAGTTGTAGGTATCTATAAATTCTGGCCCCTCGCTACTGTCTCATGAACAAAGAACGAATTAATCACGCCTCCATGGGTCGCCAAAATGCGCAGACATTTCTAAAGAATATAAAGGCATTGTTAGGGTTTTGGAGGGCCACCCTTCGGCGTTCATTCATAGTTTTTTTTTTTCTAAATAAAATGATTACCACAATGAGGTACGTGCTAATGGGGGTGGCATCTTTCAAAGAAACACACCAGATTATCGTTAATCAGACACTTTTCGTGTATACAAGTCATCTGTTTGGTAACAAAGAAAAGATCCACGTACTTTCTTAGACTGTACGCCCGAGTCGTGAAAAAGAAAGTTCCAATGGACATGGAGAAAAACATTCTCAATGGAACAGCTCAGGCATTAAAATGAAATAAGTGGTAGAAACCTTGTGGACACGATGGTAAACCAAACATTTAACTATGTTATTATTGCTCACCATGTTGTAAACAATACACATGACACTAAATTAGTTATTTTCATTTTACTGTTTTTGTTGTTTTCGTAGTTATCTTTATACCCGTTTAATCCGTTTTTATACAAGTTAAATTCATTTACCTGGGTGTACAACTGATACGTGTTACATTATTATATCGACGGGTAAAACATCATTTTCTAATGGCGTTATTGATCCAATTGCGCCGTTAATTCCAGATCACAGTGATTTTTGGCCATCTTCAGCGTGGGAAAGACGGATATCGAAACAAATTTCTACATTTTCATTTCATGCTTATCATTACTTGCTCTGTGACAAACTTGTTGAGTTTATTTGATTGTATGAAATTTCCAATCCCATGCAGTTTTCATGAAAGTGAATACCATCCATACACACTTGACCTCTCCCTCTCACTTGGGCAAGAACGATGTTCCAGTTCAGTGCACGGTCATTTTATTGACCAATCAGGATCTCCGACGGTTACTAAGGGAGGAGCTTATTAGCATAATCACTGAGCCATATCGAGATCTTCGCATCAACAAGGGAAGTCGAACCGGTCCCGTACCAAAATGTTTGAAACGCATTTTCTCGAAATTTTCTTCTCGAAAAGTTACACTTTTCGCGGTAATACATGCTTAATTGCGCTCGCATAAATCAATAAAAAGGGACAAGTTATACATCATTAGAAAGCTTAGGAATTGGGGATTCCATTTCAGTCAAAATCTCAACTTTCATGATTTGCGACTTATGCCTCATTGTCGACAGAGCGGCGTCACAATTTTGTACTTGCAATGTCTCCCCAAAAATCGCTTCAATAAACGTGATTTTGTGTACAATTTCAATACAAATTTGAGTGTTTTCAGCCAAAATTCATAAAATGTATGATTATTTTTACTTAATTATTGATGAAATTAATTAATTTTGTGCTGTTTATGTCATCGAAAAAACAACAGAAAAACAAAGAAATACATAAGATAATTTGAAAACAATAAAATACATAGCGAAATCAATTTTGAGTTCTGGATTTTTTTCAAAGTAAAGCTTGCTAAGAACGCTAAAAAAGAGTGTCCGACCCAAAATAAGCATTTTTGGAGCTTTAAATTAGCTGATTTACAGTTTTTAAATTATGATTTTTATGCATAAATTAGCATAATTAATTAATATTGAAATTATCCGGTTAATTAACTATACTGTCTTGTTAGATTACGGTGAGGTACGTCGCTGCCGATTTTCGGCGCGATCGTGGCGCATCGACGGCCGACGATCTCAGGGGGGGGGGGGCCGAATCAGCCCCCCCCCCCCCCAGATATAGCATAAGCCAAAAAAGCCCAGCCTGATTAGGGTTAATGCCACTTGTCTACATATCGGCATAGGCCAAGAAGAGATTGGGATTGGTTTGATACCATATCGGAAATCAGTCATATCGGCCATTTGGGCCAGTTTGAAGTGTTTTTGCCTTGATACTGTTCGGACAATAGCATCTTATTGTAAGAAATTAAATGGAGATAGAGGATGAAACCATCTAACAAACAAAATAATAAGCAAACTAGAAATATCACTGAAGGTGATTAATACCCCTGCCCCATCATGTCCCTGATTTATTCCCATAATATGCTGTTACCATGGCAATGCAGTTTCCAACACATTCAAAAATGTGTCTTGCACATTTTTCATCCCAAGACCAATATGTGTGCCAAATCTCATAAGCATTGGTCAAAAACTGAGGAAGTAGTTCGATCCTGAAGATTTGCAATGGACTGATAGCCTGACCATAGACTGATTCCTATATACACACTTAAAACTCCATTTGGCGGGGTATAATAATCATCGTTCATGAAGGTGATGGGACAAATTATCACTTTTGAGGTGATCTGGATGTAGCTATAGAATCAAAATATTACTTCCCTACAAGAAACAAAAATAAAGTTTACTTCTCTACATGCATCAAATTTGCAATTGCCACGCCACCGACCAAGGATATAATAGGCAATTGATAGTCCAAATTCATAACGAGCAACACTCTTTCTTTTTGCGTGAACCCGAAAATATTGATAATACCTTCGGACTGTATGGACTGAAAAGATCAGCCAAACACAAAAGTACTTTCACTTTTCTTCTTGTGGAATTTACTGCAAAACTACACTTTATTGCATGATTAACTCTTGACCATTGCTCCAGTACGATTCTCAGTATGTGAAATATAAACATAACCCATCACCACGATACCCTGATAAAGTCGCACGACCCAAAGGTAAAGAAAGTGCCAATAATGTAATTATGATATAAAGTATAAGAGTGAAGTGTCCTCAAACATCAAAAGGTTTATGACCTTTGCATGTTGCAAAAGTTTGAACATTTTTATTTTCACCCCAATTTTTTTTCTTTTTTATGCTTATGTGTCATAAGATATGCGACTTTATCAGGGTATCGTGGTGACAATTCACAAATATTAACTAGCAAAGAAAAAGAAACATCTCGCACACCTGATACAAGAACAACCCAACCGGGCAACCGACTCATTGGCCTGTCCAATGCACTCCACTAGCACATCCAGGAGCTGCTTCAGCATCAGGCACAGTCCTTTCTTGGGCGGATGTTGCGAGGAGGATGATGACGATGACGGTTTCTCCTCCATCCCTTCCTCTCCTTCTCCTCCACCACCAGCTCCAGGGTTGAGATGCTCGACTACCAGGTCCGTGGCAAGGCCGCAAGCCTGCTTGAAGTTCGCCGTGGTGGCGTCCCACGTCGAGTGGATGTGTCGGTTGCGTCGGACCCAGGAGTGGAGCATGGGAAGGAGGAGCTCAGTGACAGCGTACACGCCAAACAGCGGACCTTGAAATGTGTGAAACATGGGGGTGGAAGGGGAAGAAATGTACACCTTCAGTACGGGATGGACGTACATAAAAATGAAATAAAAATGGCAGTAGAAGTAGTAACAGCAGAAGTAGAAGTAGCAGTGGTAACAATATTAGCAGCAAAAATGGGGTATAACAATAATAATGATTTTGATCATGATAATGATGATGATAATGATAATAATGATAATAATAATCATAATAATAATCATAAATAATAATGATAGTAATACTACAACTACTCATAAACATAATATGAATATTAATATTCAATCAAATCATCATTGCATTTAAGTGCATACTTGACTCATATTTCATTAAAATCTAAATCAGATTGTTGGCAGTTTAATTTACCATGGAAATGAGCAGCTGTAAAAGGCCATGTGACATTTGACCTATCAACTCTAATCAGTATCATCTTATCATAGTATGCTCATGACTCAAGTTTCCTTAAAGGTATTGGCTAACATTTACCACAGTTAAAAAAATCTGAGCCGCATGATTCCCCATGCTACCAGTGTCTTTGTTGAGGTCTAAAAATGAAGCCCTGAAAAAATTGTATTTCAAAATAATTATTTGGTGCTTTAAAAAAGTGAAAATCGTAAGTTGACCAGATTCACTTGCCCATTTCCTCCCATAGACTTACTGTGTGTACAGCTAGGTTAATAAAACTCGCCCCGAGTTTTATTGTTTATTCATGTATAACTTGCCATTGGCAGTGTAACTTTCCAAACTTTTGTATTTTAGGGTGTTTATTTGTCCATTTGAACTCTACTATGTAGTTCAGATATCAAAGTTTGACAAATTTTTCAATTGAAGCTCCACAATGTTAGCCTATCACTTTAAAATCCGATCAGTGGTTCTTAATGAGTTGCCTCTGAGATTCTGTAATTTCCATAGAGTTAATACAGTTCCCGTAGCCAATGTGTTAAGTAATCATGGTACAAGGAATATGATGATGGGTGCATGGATAGAAAAACAACAAACAATCCAAAATTATGAAGCCTTTGGCAACTTTGGTAACTTTGGTGTGGAGGCATAATAAAAACGCTGATAAGTTGACATTAACTTAAAGGTGGGATCCAGGCCTGGTTGAACGTCCAGAACCGGCCGGATTTGGGATTTTTGCAGGACCGAGGCAGATACCACATTAGAAAGTTAAATCGCAAAATCTGGTTATACGAGCCTGGGAAGTGATTAATATGAGAAATCAATAATCAAAAACCCATGCTGGTCATTAACATCTCAATTTCATTACAATACTGTGCAAAAAACTGTAGGCAAAGCGAGTCAGTTGTAGCATAGTTCTCTCTACGAAATCAAGCATGCAGCCATCCCCAGAACGGCCATTTTTTTTTCATGATAAAAAATGGGATGTGTCAGGGGATTTAAATTCTTAATGGATTCCAGGCCAGGACAGGATCTTGTTAGAATTTAGCAAAATTTTTACGGACTGTATCCGAGCCCCAAGCCTTACATGGACTCACCTGGGTTCACCGACATAGATCGCAACAACTCAAAGAGCAGCTCTAGAGTCGGCGGCTGATAGCGGCGAGGACACAACGACACTGCTCCCGTCAACCCCTCCAGGAGGAGAAACCACACCCGGATGATGCCCGTATTATCATCTATCGTCTCCACGGCGATGGACTCGAACATCTCCCCATCCAACGACATCGTCCCGGGTCTCTTCGGCGAAGTCGGGGTGGCGGGGAGAGGGAAGGACCTCTGGGGGGACTGCTCCCCGGCCGGGAAGCTCTCCCGGGCGCCGAGCTTGACCGACTGTGAACCGCGGAACGTCGGGCAGGAAGGCATCTCGTAGATGGAGGCCAGGATTTTGTGGCAACGATGGAGATAGTTGAGAGCCGGAAAACAGAGGTCAAAGACCCCGTAGGTCATCGGAGGCTGTCGTCGTGGCGATGTGGACAAGGACTTGGTGGGCGTTTCACCGCTACCGTCTGTATCGCTGCCGTCGTCGGTGATGTTTGCACTGGCTATACAGGAAAAACACACATAGAATTACAGTGAAACCTGTCTATAGCGGCCACCCAAGCAAAACAAAAAATGTGGCCTTTATAGACAGGTTAACACATATTTGGCTGCTATGGAGAGGTGGCCACTAAGACAGGTTTGACTGTAGTTACCTGATTTATAAACTTTAATTTTTTAAATCTTGTAAGGGAGGGTTGAGGTGTACTTTTGATCCAATCTAGCTAACATCTGTCACTCAATGATAGGAATATTTCTGTTTTACCTGGAAAAACAGTAACAAAATTGTGCTCTTATGTTTGTTTAAATTCAATGGAGTTAAAATAATGATGATAATAAAAGTAAATGCAGAATACAAACTTACCACCAAATAGCTGATTTTTTTTTTCATTTAAGGCAGTGGTCCGCAGAACTCACTGGTTTCTAGATTGTTAATCCATTAAAGAAAGTGGGTTTTGAAATATATGAATGGTTATGTCTGGTTAATAGATACTATTGAGTTTACTCAGTCACTGCTTGTTGGTTTCACATTAAAATTACATGGCAAATGTAAATCAGGTTGTTTCATTATCTATACAAGTAGAGGGCAAAACTATAAAATGATTTCATAAACCTACTTCCTCCCCTGACAAACTTCAGAAGGCACAGTATGCAATCAATGGCTGCATTCGCAAAAACGGTCACATTATCCGTATTCAGGAACGCCTCAAAGACGTTACAGACCGGAGCCAGCGGGTGTTCGGTGCGGTCAGGTGACTCGTCTGACTCCCGTGGCAGACGTGGGGGATGTTCCTGCATGCGGACGGCACGTAGAGCACCAAATAGAGGGCGCCATCCCGATTTGATGTTCGAAAACGATCCCTCGACCAGCTCACATATAGAGGAGACAACCTGTATTATAAATGAATAGAAATAAAAGAATTGTAAGATTCATTGTCCAAGTCAATGGGAATTTGCTTTCCACTACCATTACAAATTATTTTACTTACAAAAATAAACACAAAAATGCTCTCAACAATAACGATAACCGATCATATCTAAACATAAATATTATATACAAGAATAATAATATTATTATATTTTCACCCTGTTGAAAACTGGACATGAAATATCTCGTCACGAGGTCTATAGGAAATGCATGTTAAAGCAAAATCAAACCGTCTACAACGGGTTAATGGTTTTTGGCTTCAGTAGCTGTTACAGGGTAGGTTGGAGATGATGTGGGATAAAACATGAGCAAATTTTTTAGTTTTGAGTGCAGAAGATTATTATTATCATTATTATTATCATTATTTTAGGGGTAGATTAAATTAACAGCTGGCAAGTAAAAGACTGACATTACATATTACTTTCAATTCTTTTCACGTCTCACTAGATACAGTATGTACATGACATTATTAGTATTTGGTCATAATTGTATGTCTAATAAATCCAGAACATGTGCATGACCATTTTGTACTTAGTCTTCATTTAACCTGTTGGCTATTAGACCTGGATGGGCCATGCAGTAACTTTATTGGAATTATATAATCTTGGAGGCAATGGTTTAATATTGGTCACATTCATTCAGTAGCTTTTCCGTAATAGAGCTTGCATTAACTCTTAGAATATACAGGATCTCTTTTGCAGCTCTCAGAAAATAAAAAAACCATCACTTAAGCTCTTACGCTTTTTTTCTGATGGATAATGCAAGAGAGAATACAATACCTTCAACCAATGATCTAATTTCAATTCGTACCTGGTCCTGAACATCATTATCACACAGTTCCAGCCTGAGGAGGCTCTCAAATGGTTTCAGGAGTGCCTCATGGAAGTTGAAGTATTGCAGCTCCATGTTAGACATCATGACCTCGGTGAGGACATCGTGGATGATGGCAATGGCTCGCTTGGAGACATGACGATCTTTGTGACAGGCGGCCTGAATAGAAAAAAAACAAACATACTTTTAAAAGTAGCTATTCATGAATGAGAAAACATTCGCCCATCTGTTGTGATACTCAATAGTCTTTTGCTGTAAATAATTATCAAACATATGTGGACAAGTTGGATAATTCCTTTCTAGAAATTGTCAGTTCAAAATAATTACTACCCTGACAATTGGTGCCCTACTGCCGAGTATGACAAAATTATATCACTTCCATGCAGTCAGCTGCATGGTGCTGTATTGGTATTTATTATGACTTGCATTGTGTATTGCAGGTGTGGGTTTAATAAAATCTGGCTCATACTGACAAACACAAGTGGGTTTAAACTGTTTGCAATATGAAGAAACCACATCGTGATCACGTGTTCTCACCAAACCAGTTTGAGGACGGTTTGCATCCACATAAGTGTACACAGCTTTTATAGAGTGTGTAACACATTTTATGGAGATGTCGCTTATTCTTAGTATAAATAAATAAAATACATACTAAAAGACATAACTATTAGGATTACTGTGCTGTGACCCTGAGGTACTGTTCGAAAGATAAAATGTTTCCAAGACTAATCAAATAGATGAATCTTAAGACCTGATGTGTACAGTCTCTATGGTACTAGGGAGTATATTCCACAAAAGTGGAGCAGCATGAGAAATGCTGCACTAACTATATCTTATGTGAAGACTGGATTTAAACCAAACAACTCCTTTCTGCCAGATCATAGATTTTGAACAGCTTCATATTTCAGAGAACATGATCACATCGAAAGAAACTTGATCTGCAAACAGGTTGCATAATCAGCAGACCTCCACCAGATGAGGGGCCACCACACTCCAGGCCTGCATCAGATTCAGCAGCGACCTGCTGCTGTGCCTCACACATCTCAGGATCAATCAATCAATCAATTAATTAATTAATTATTTCATAGGTTCTTACTGACCTCCACCAGATGAGGGGCCACCACACTCCAGGCCTGCATCAGATGCAGCAGCGGCCTGCTGCTGTGCCTCACACATCTCAGGATCACATCCCCCAGCCTGAACAGCAGAAGGGAAGTCTCCGCCTTCCCCACGGTGGGGAGGGACTTGCTGGGGGACGTGGGGTTGATCATGCTCTGGTCGGAGTGGGCGTGATCACCGCTGCCTCTGCCCACGTTGTGCTGCACGGTGCGGTAGAGTTGACGCTGGGAGGCGGAGCGTAGTTCCCTCAAGAACCCCAGCAGAGCTTGCAGGTTGAGATTGGACGCTGCCTCATCAAACAATCTACAAGAGAATCAAATTGTGGATCACTTTTATTCATATTTTGTTAATTTTTTTTAAACAATATAATATGCATTGCTTTCTTGTTCTGAATTTCCACTGACCATTATTGACCTGTGTCCATGATTGATAAAAGTACTGCAATATTCACTGACAATTAAGTGTTAGTGTAGAAACACACAGATGGTAACATTCACCTTTAAAAGTGTGGCAAATGAAGAAGTAATGCAAACTTTTTTGACAGACAAACATTGCAACGCTAGGGCCAGCGAGAGAAAATTCACCAGAATAAACTGCCAATCCTGCATGTTGTGTTTATTACATCTGAAGTGAACTTTTTTCCCATATACGCAATTATATTATGATTTGACCTCGAAACCAACAGAATAAGGAACTTTATGAAAGCTTTTCCTTCATCCACCAGAACTCCACTTTATCTTCAGAGCTGCCAACTTTCATCCATGCTTTTCAGTAATTTTATGGATTAAAATCAGTAATTTTGCCATATTCTGAGCCAAAATCAGTAATTCTAACATAAATGCAAGAGAATTACACAAAAACTGATTTGACAAAATCATTATTTTTCATGGAACCTTCAGAGTTTCTTGGTCACTTTCAGTAGAAATTACTGAAAATCAGTACCACTTGGCAGCTCTACTTCTGGGAATATGATAACCTGACATCATGTTACCTGTCGGCTTCAGCAGACAATCCACACACCACTTTGGCAGCCTTGGCGACACTCAGCATGCCGCCCTTGGCCGACCCGATCTCAAACCCCAGCTCCTCCTTCTCCCTCTTAATGATCTCCTGAACGTCGATACCCACAGAACTCGCCGATGGCGACGTAGATGGAGCAGCGGGGGGCACTGGAGGAACGTCGGACAGGTAGGGGGACATCAGATCCAGGTCGTCCGCCATCGCCTCTTCCAAGGGGTCGACGACCTTGGCGGGTTCGTTGACCTTGGGCAGAGCGGTGACAGAAGGCTGGCTGTTGGTGCTGCTGAACTGGGTGTGCTCCAGTTGGGAGACAAATGCACAACATCTGTGTCATGACAATAAGACATGAATTACAATACACATATATACCCATAAACTATCTTTAATAGTAATATTATACAGAGATATAAAGAATCATGATTATATTTCATTATTTTCCCAGTTTGTAACCCACACTCATCGACCTTTTCCTGCAAATTTACTCTCCAATGACAATCCATTTATTATATGCCGTAGCTTAGTGGATAAGACTTGGGCATCTTATACAAGAGATTGAAGTTCATGTCAATATGTTTGTGTCCATGGGTCGGACGCTTTTATCTCCATACCCTGTCCCTCTGATAGGATGTTAAAGACACTATATAACAGTGTGGAAGCCTTATTTAAAAATTGTCAAAATCCGCTCTTTCACTGACAGCATCTGGTAGGTGTTGTATGAGCAAATAACAACACCGTAGACACAAAGTTGGAGCAGTTATCTGTCTCTAGTACAAAATGTGGCAAATCAAATTTGCACATTAATTCCTATCCCAGTGATAGGAAATTTCTGGACAACAACAGGCAGTCTATGGGGGAAAGCTGAATGGGTCTCTCAATGATTTTACTTTTTTAAAGCATTACTGATCGTTTTAAACTGAATTTTTTCAGGGCTTCATTTTTAGAGCATTCAGAGACAGCTGGTAGCATGGGAACAGCAGCTAAGATTTTTTTAACTAGAAACACTGTTAAACAGTGGCTTTAAGCCAGAGGTTCCGTGTTGAGATTAAGATGCTTCAATGGGTAAACTAACCCACCTCACTTCATAGGAAAGAAAAGGATATGAACTCATTTTGGGGGAAACCTGCCTACGTACATTCCCGCCTTATTACAGTGACTTCATACATGTAGCTGCACATTCATAAAGAACCCCACTAGAAATAGGCCGATGTAAGACTTGGGCTATCCTTGGAGGTTTCATGAAAATAAATGAATGAATGCATACATACCTGAATATATGATTCCAGCAATCAGGGGAGTGGCTCCCCATCTCCAGCCCCATCGACAGCAAGGCATCCATGCTGAGCACATGGGCTGCATGCAGCCTCATGCCGTGGCCCTTGCCCAGCTTGCCCCTCAGGGCCGCCATCTTGGATGATGACTCCTGCAAACTGGTGTCAGGAGAGGGATTTTCCGTGGTACACGACGCCTCACTCAGCTGGGCAAACACCGTGGCGCATCTGGTCTGAAGGCCTGTAAGGGGGGAGGGGGAAGGGAGAAACTTAACAATGTGTGGGGTCTAAAGGCCTGTGTGGGGGAGGGGGAAGGGATAAAATTAACAATGTATGACATATCTAGATGACAAGACTGGTGTCAGGAGTGGGATTATCCTCGGTACACGGCGCCTCACTCAGCTGGGCAAACACCATGGCGCACCTGGTTTGAGGCCTGTACGGTGTGACAGAAAATGTACAAGGTGTGACATATCTAGCTTAAAACTTCATACAAATGTGGATAGCAGTGAGGGCAGGAAAAGTCTAAAAAATGTCTAAGATTGAAAGTATATATTTTGTTATGATATGTAGATTTCCCAGTATGTGCTACATTACAGTTACCATGAGATCCAGTAGATGTGGTGACATCAATGCTTTTAACATGCTTCTGATAAACACTGCATGAGAGTTATTTATGGAATATTGTCAAATATGATGGTCTCATATAAACTGAATATCTATGATTGTATATAGCAAAAGTTGAACACCTACATATCACATGTTCATTAAAGCATACAATGTAGAACTTTTTATTGTACTGTGAATATTTCTATGAAGTTTCAATTAATTTTGTCAGAGTAATCATTTCTAATCAATTGAAGTCCAAAAATATATAGAAAAAATATGTGATAAAATCTCAAATTTGTAGGAAAATAATGCAAATGAATGTAAACCAACCAGGTTTATCACTTATTTCGTGAGGGCCGTTCCTCTCATATGTAAATGTGTAATAATACATATTGTTTATTATCAAAATAGTATTCTTATAGTATTGATGAAATGGGTACCATTTGTGGTATAACATTTCATAAGCAACATGTTAAGGGGTAAGCACAATCAAATTAATCTTTGATCATCAGGATAAATATGCCCTGCTTTACAGATTTTGATTGATACTCCTTTGTAGTTCCGCATTACCCAGAGTGCAACTGAGCTCCGCTGCCTTCCGCAATCCGTCAAGACTCAGGCAGATGGAGTCGCGGTCCCTACTGCTGTGTTCCTTGGCGCTGCCCTCGTTTCCTAGCAGGAAGGCTAGCCCCCCTCCCTGGCTGATGAAATGTTTGGCGGACAGGGGCACGGTGAGAACCGATAGGATACCGTTCCAGAACGTTGTCAGGAGTTGGCGGGCAAAGACGGTACCTAGAAACAACAGGAAACAATTTTTTTTTAAAATTCATTTATTTAACCCTTACACTCTGAATTTATTCTGAGGGGATGATAAAGAAAATTGTTGCTTTTTCTTTGAATTTTGCTTTTCGTCTTACGGTATTGAATGTGATAATTTTTCTATAGATGTTACTTAAGTGAACTAGCTATTTTTTTAGCATCTCCTGTATAAAGGTTAAGGAAAAAATAATTATTATGATTGTTCCGTTTAATTGTACAATTGTGCACAGATGCAGCATTCGCACGCAAACGGTACAAGTATATTGTTTGTATCTTTTGGAAAGAAGATTGCTGGGCATCACAAAGAAAGACAGAGTGACAACTAAAGATCTCAGATAAAAGACAGGAGTGTAAGACATTATTACAATATTTTCCATAACACATGCATTCAATTTTCACCTAAACAAAGTAATTTCAGTGATGGAACAAATTGAGGCCAGGAATATTTATATACCAGTATATTTACGCAACATTAATTTTTAGGCTTACAAAAGAGATGATCTTTCTTTAAAGCTACATTTTAACATTGACCGCAGTTTAAAATATCTGAGCTACATAATCCTCCATGCTCTATTTTGTCTTTGATAAGGTCTAAAAATGAAGCCCAGAAAACATTGTACTTCAAAGTAATCATTAAGTGCTTTAAAAGAATGAAAATCCAGATTGTCCATCTCCTGACCTTGTTTATATCCTCCCATAGACTACTGTGTTACAGGTCTGACTGATACAGAACTCGGGTGGAGTACTAATTTGTTTATCAATGCATATCTTGCCAGTGGCACCATAACATTCCAAACTTTTGTATGCTAGGATGTTTTTTGGTCCATAGATAAGCATTACTATCTAGCTCAGATATCAAAGTTTGACAGTTTTTTAAGTTGAAGTTCCGCAATGTTAGCCTTTATCTTTAAGAGACATACCTGCAGTCCCTTCAGGTTTGGTGTTGGTGACCAGTAGTGTCCTGATCCCTTTGGTGTAGGTTGGTGCGTCATGCAGCATCTGACCCCCTAACTCCTGGCTGTTGAGCCCGTCAATATCTGCAGTAAAAACAGAGGGATTATCATGGAATTGTGTGAAGAATACCCTTACAAAATAGTAAAGCAATTTGACCACCAGTCTTAATAGTCATACAAAATTCTTAAAGGGTGAAGGAGCCAGCAACTAACAGGCATAAGTTAAGAAAAAAAAATGACATTGTGAGTATTGTGAGAATTATGGTACATGGTGATAGAGACAGCCTAAATAAGGGGTACTGTGTGATACTCACCCTCAGCAAGGCCCTATAAATTAGTTAATATGCGTTTATTTCATGTCTTTGCAAGTTTTACCCCGGGAAAAAACTTGCAGAAACAGCTATAGGGGGAGGAGCTTATCAATTCAAACAGTGCATACATTACCGCGGCGCAACTAACACACGTCAGGTGGCATGCATCGGTCATGCATGGTCAGCTGCAGACCTGTGCACAGGCAATCTGATTGGTTGGTAAGAACTAAAATCTTTTCTTAACTTATGCCTGTTGCTGGCTCCTCCCTTTAAAGATTGTGTCAGGGATGTGCAAGTCCATTACTTCCCTTCATTATCAATACCAAACGGTAGTTTAGTACTTACAAATGGTGTGTTGAAAGTCTGAGATCCATACGACATGAATTTGTTGTTTTATGAGAAAAACTAATAACAACATGTTACCAGAATGTTGTTCTTTCTGTGAGTTTCAATTTTGCTCAAACTGCGAATCGCGGTTCCTGTGCACCGTAGCAAGACCAGCGCAGCCCTCTGATTGGTTAACGGCTATCCCCTGCGCGACCTTTGGCTAACGGCTGATCGGACCATTTTGGAACGGCACGTGCACGTTTGACGTCGCAAATTTTTTTAAATTGCTCCTGAGCAATTTGAAAAAGGATGAAGTTTAACCGTCCAGATTTTCACCAAAACTCAATATTTTACCTCAAGTCTCTATGAGAGGTGTTTATTTATATTGATCTTCACATTGGATATGATTTCAGCTGATTTGATTCATATAGATGTTTTTTGACGTGCAAATCAATGACACAATCTTTAAAGTGTCACTGGTACAATTTTGCTCAAAAATAGTAAACTGTGTCCTTTTAAATCAGTACTATACTAGGATAAAAGCATGAACATTTATTTCACTGTTATATAGGGTGGCCCAGAAAGAATGCTATGAGTATGATCACTAATTTCTTATCATTATCGGCAAAATGTCATTAATATTGATTTCATTGGTTAGAACATTCTTTTTCCAATAAAATGATACCAAGATCATTGATTTTGAGTGAGGCGTTTTGATTCTAGGACCATTTTTCGGAGGCAATGCAATTTCCCAAATTTGCCAATTTCTCAACAGCAGCGGTCATCGGAACGTCGAGATATTCTGGAGTCTCAGCTTGCCATACCGGACAAACCGCGATGACAAAAGGCTGGAATGCCCTCGCTTTCATAAGGAAGACGATGCGAGCAATGTCTCCATTGTCATCGCGGTTTGTCCGGTATGGCAAGCTGAGACTCCAGAATATCTCGGCGTTCCGATGACCGCCGCTGTTGAAAAATTGGCAAATTTGGGAAATTGCATTGCCTCCGAAAAATGGTCCTAGAATCAAAACGCCTCACTCAAAATCAATGATCTTGGTATCATTTTATTGGAAAAAGAATGTTCTAACCAACGAAATAAAAATTAATGACATTTTGCCGATAAATGATGAAGAAATGAGCGAACATACTCGTAGCATTCTTTCTGGGCCACCCTGTATAGGAGAGGAGCAATCCTCACTAAAACGAATCATAAAACTGGTTTATTTATATTTTTCTGCATATTTGAGATGTGAAAACAAGAATGACTACACAAAATGTAATAGTAACCTTAGAAATAGTCATAACCTATCAATTTACATTAAATTGATAGAAAGGGTATACTGTTAATCAACAACATTTGTAGACAACATATTTTTCCAGCCTCGTGAACTGATATGCATGTAGTGATGTAGATATGTGATCACAAAATGAAGTTTTTACTCTTCTCTTTCCAATGAAGTGTGTGATTTCTTTTACGTGCTGAGGTGCTTCTGTCTCTAAATGGGACCTCCATCTTTACTTTACGAGGGATGGGGTGATTGGGGATAAAGTGCTTTACCCAAGGACACAACCGTTACGGCGTGGACTCGAACCACGGACCTCTATGTCGGGAAGCCGAAATTATTCCCTAAGCCATGACGCCTCCCCTAAATGTAAATGTTTAAGATAAGTCAGTGCACCAACAGAGAAAATGTCTGAAGTAATTTGAATGGAGTTATACAGATGACTTCGCATAACTCAACATCACACAAGTCGAATAATCGCTTATGTTGAATATTTTTGATAGTCCCAATTTGCTCTGTGCTTTTTCAATGGGAAGTTTTTCTTTGAAGTCGATTTTTTAAATTGAATTTTGCCTATCTCGAACATATTTTTGTGTCCCAAAGGGAGCAAACATGGGTTAAATCATTCACCTGGGTCGTAGTGGCCACAACTGTCATTCTTGATACTGGGCTATTTCAGACCAGGTTTTTACTGGGGGGGGGGTTAATTTGACCCCCCCTTCAGATCTCGGCCGCAGATCGCGCGATCGCCGTGAAAATTTGCACGCGCATAGAGCCGGATGTAAACAACAAGACTGTATAGTAAAATTTTCAAAAAATTGATTTTTTATATTTTTTAAGTAATTAATTATGTAAATAAGTGTATGAAATTATGTTTATGCCTATAAATTGCTTACAATAGCTAGTAGAATAATAATTTTTTTGTGAAAATATTCATTTTGACATTTCTAACAATTATCTACAAAAAAATTTGCTGAATCAGAATTAGTTTCTTATGTACTTTATTGTTTTATGAATTTCTAATCTATTTATTTGTTTTTTGACCTTCTGTTTTTTTGGTGTTTTTTCGAATGAACTTTGTCACGGACACTTTTGCGATTATAAACAGCATAAACTTAATCCATTTCAACCAGTTTAAGTAAAAATAATCATACATACTTTTGACTGAAAACACAATTTGCATTGATTTTGTACACGAAATCACGTTTTCAGCAGTTTTTGGGCTGACATGCATGTACAAAAAGTTGCGCAGCGTCGTAATGGTATGTCCAATTTTCGCGAAAATGGTCTCAAAAGATATCCAAGACTTGAAAGTAAAAATTCAGTGAGCGACGCAGTCAAAAAATTTTGCGCGGCGGAGTAGTCACGAAATTTGTCGAAGGGGGGGGGGGGGTTGTCAATTTGACCCCCCCCCAGTTAACATAGGGTTAATGGGTTGACCTTTTGATCTCTGCCTGTCAGCAAAGATATCATAAATTTCCTATTCCCTCACTGCCTTTCTCATTTATGACAGCCTCCATTTCCCGATATATGTTTCTTCATCTCTAGCATAGAATTGTATACAAAATTATTACTCGAATTTGGTCTAAGTCGACGTGATTTGTGTGGTTCCCAGTGATTCGACTAAGGCCAACTTTACTGTATTCTATTACCTGTCAGAAGGGACACCAAGCCATTATTGCACTCATCCAGCTCAGGTCGATAGCCTCCTTCCCCCAGCAGGTTTCTGGTGACTACAATTCTGTACAGTTCCCCCAACCAGGTGGCTGAGAGGTAGACTAGCACGCCGCTGTAGTGTACGCTGTCAATGAATTGTTTCTGTGAAAGTAAACGTCACATGACCAATTCAAATGGGTATCACAATTATTATAGTATAACCAATGTTTATTATTTCAGTGTGCAGACTTATTTTATTGTTTGTTATATAGTCCATTGCTTCCAAACCTTTTTTTTTTACTCAAGGCCAACTTTGACTGTTGGAATTTTTTTTTGGGTGGCTTAACGTGACTGTTAGAAATTTGATGATAAAAACAAGAAAGTCTATGGGAGATAACTGGAATGGTCGCTCAATGATTTTCACTTTTTAAAAGCACATAATTATCGTTCTGAACTGCAATTTTTTTTCAGAGCATCATTTATAGACCTTATCAAGGACACTGATCGCATGGGGAATCATGTAGCTCAGATTTTATAAACTGGAAATAGTGTTACAAAATGCCTTTAATTTAATTTAAAAAATGCGGGAGACTCTGAGGAAAACAGTCATTGAACACTGTTGTGGCCAGAGCTTTTCATATTGCGGACATATCACGCAAAACGTCAAGGGAGGGGGGGGGGAGGGGTGGGGCCTCCCCAGCCTAGTTAGGGTTAATTGTTTAGACATTTTTTTTATAAAGCATATTTATTCATTAATTATATTTTTTTGGGGGGTGGGTGGGGGTGGGGTGGGGTGGGGGTGGCGGGTTGAATATAATTATGGACACAATCTTTAAGACTTACCTGAGTGAGGGGGAGAGAAGCGGGGTTGTCATAGTGGTCACTTCTGACCAGCTTCAGGTTAAGTAGTAGACTGTAGTAGGTGGCGACGTAAATTCCGTCAGCATTGATGACGGGTGTCAGGTTCAGCTTGCCTGTCTGTTGACTGTCTGTGTCCGACTTCCTCATAGTGTACCCTGAGGATGCAGTTAAAGTAAAGGTAAAGAAGGTCACTAAATTGTTACTACAGAGCAAGCATTTTAAAAACTACCATTTTGGGGGTATGTAAGATGCTAATATGAACAACAGCCAACCAAATACCAAGGATCAAGAAGGTCAATAACATGGTTCAGGAAACTCAACAAAACCATCACTAACAACGGGAGAAATCAGACGCTTGAAATATGAATTTTATTTTCCAAAAGAAACTTGTGTGCATAGCTCTTAAAAGACTTGATCCTTGTATGAGAAATTGTACCAACATTGTCTGGGAGACTGTTCCAGACCTTAGAAATTGGGTGGATAAAGCTTCTTTCTATCTGATGAGTTCTTGCAGCAGGAACCAGACAGCATGATTGGGAGAAAAAGTATTGGCCTTGGTCACATGCCTCCTTTCTAGGGGTGGAGGGAGCATTTCATTTTAGTCTCTGGGACACTGTTTTGCAGTTTCCTTTCAACTACTCATTCAGCTGTGAGTGTACAGGTGCTTGCAGACATACTCAATCATAATTCACATGGAGCTTCTTCCAAAACCCTTCTCCAGTTAGATCTTCATACTACACGTAGTTACGTTTTTTAACTTATTCTTAACTCTGTTATATACACATATAATCACAGAGATCACCGTACATAAAGCATTTTTTTTAACATTAGAAGATACAATAATAGAGTTGCCACAGGATGTTGAAACAAATCATAGACAGGCCTTTAACTATGTTTGGTTGAAAAAGTAGGATAAAAATTTGGAGCAAAATTTTCCAAAAGTATGGAAAAAGTAGGATTCGATCCAACAAGTAGGAGGAAGGTAGGATATTTATAAGTAGCATTTGGATTAGTAACCCCGAAGAAAATGGAAACATGTGGAATACGCAGAAAAAAATTATAAAATTTGCGAAAAAGCACAAATCCGCGGAAACAAATTTTCCTTCACACATAAGTGATGATGGTAGTTACAGTACTCTCAGCAACAACCTGTAAGACTACTCAACTCCACGCAAATATTGAACCTATTGTCAAAAAGTAGGAAAAGGTAGGAAAATAAGGATTTTTAAGGGAAAATTAGGATCTTCACTAAAAAGTAAGAAAAAGTAGGAAAAGTAGGACCATTTGATGGCCTGCATGAACTTTTGTAGTCATGTGTCCAAACTTTAAATCACATATTTCCAAATTTAGTCTTGTTATTTTTCCTGAATTTTCTTCTCTTTTGTTTATAAATCCTGCAATTAAACATATCTGCACAAATCTTACCGGTGACATAGCGTGATGCAAACTGTTGTACGACTCTGTCTACCTGGGAGACGTTCTCCATCGGAATCAAAGTCGGCAGCATGGCGAGGAGGGCGTCGGCAAAGTCACGGGCTGCTTCACGTTCCTTCTCTGCATGTAACATCGCCATCTAGAACAAAAGGAATGAGTTGGTGTCATTAAAAATGAAACATTTTGTGGAAGGCAAAAATGGGAGGAAAGAAACTAGAGCCATTCAAATTTGCATATAGTTATGCCTCTGCCCAATATCTACATGTAGCAGGTAAAACTGGCTCATACTTAGCATTATCAAATCCATTTTTAAGTTTAATACTGCATAATTGCAAAAGTTGAGCACAGATTGGAAACCTATGATGGTGGATGGATCTAACACCAATTCTACCAATAGCATTCCCTCTGACCTTACACTGGTCAAAAGTGACCTTCCCAAATATAGTTCATTGACCTATTACCTTCACTTTAAACCCATATGGTTACATAAAACTATTTATAATTTCATTCTAGACCTATATTCTCCCCCAAATAAAATTAATAATGGGTATATTTCTACCTGATATTACATAGTAGAAAACAGCATTTAGGGACAAAGTTTATTGTTCTTCGACCATTTAACTCTACAAAGAGAAATATGTCTCCTGTCTCTGCACTTATTTACCACATTTATCAATAGTGAGCATTCATAAAATGAAGTTATGGTTACAAAATGGCATTTTGGGACATAGTTTAACCATAACCTTTGATCCCTATGACTACAAGTAATTATCTGTCACATATTTTGAAACCCATTCACCAAACAAAATTAATAATGCACATTCTTGAAGTGTACCAATACCCAGGATAATTTGTTTACTATATATGAAAAATACATTTGTGGCACACCCTCTACAACGTACTAGAACTTGTGATCATTCTGATTTTTGTTTATTGGGGTTTGAATATAAATTTCAGACAGTAAGTATAAACAAAAACAACTTGCAATAGACTAGTCAATCAACCGATTCTATCAATTGATCGATCACACTATCAATAATTTGTCCGCGTACATCTTGATCATCAACACACGCCCAGTGTATCGATCAATATCAATATTGAACTTTGATAGTAAAGCAAAAACGTACGCATATAGCCAGAACATGCACGCATAGAAATCAATGCTTATGGAGCAGAACTTAAACGCACAGAGCACATGTGCCAGAGTATTGTACACATTATGATCTGATTTATCAAAATATGGATTGCTTCGCAGGCTAAGTTATTTGTAGTGTATTCTACACAATTTTGATTTTTAGGGTATTGGTACACTTTAATTTGCAAAACCAATATCTACCTTATCAGCTAAAGAAGTTGATGGACTGCTGGGACGAGGCGATTCATCACCCTTTCTCTTATTATCACCGTCATTATCGGCCACGATGCATGTAGGAGAAACCTGTTCAGTAACAGTATCAATATCTTCTGGTCCTCCTCCTCTTCCTCTTTCTCCATCATCATCCTGACTGGAAGCATCTTGAGGATGACGAGATTTTGATCTATCTTTCCCATCGCCGTCGGATCTCATCCGAGTCTCCTCCTCCTCCTGGTGTGCCTGTTCAACTGTCTCCGCATCCAAGTCTGCCGTCGTCTTCTCCGCATCCTCTCCACGAACAGCAGCATCATCTGCATCCTTATACGAATCACCACCATCACCACCAACATCATCACCATCATCATCTTTGATGAAATCTGAAATCCCATTGTCACCGAAATCCTTAACATCACCCGCTGGTTTCATGGGATCAACCTCCTGAAATTCCTCTCCCCCACTATCCTCCCTCTCCTCCTCCTCTTCCTTCTCCTCACCTCTCACGTTGACATGGATATGTCCCACATCTCCCTGTTCCACGTTGTGAATGTGATTGGTGATCACATGGGAGGTGTTGAACAGTCCTCTGTCACTCTGCTTCAATGCTTCGTTCCCAATACTTGAAGGAACAAGGCACAGAGGACCATCACTAGTTTCTTGATTTTTACCTGCGAAAAAAAAGGAATGGATACACAATAGAATTATTTCTGAATCCAACATAAAGGTGGGGAATCTATACACAGTTTGTTTGGCAGAATGTAACAGAACAATTACAGTTACAATTACAACCAATAAGTTGTCTGTGCTTCATTAGCTTACCTGCACAAATCTTCAAGTACAATATTTACAATGAATGGAACTACATGTATATAGTTCGGCTTACTTCACTTTTTAGAACAACAGCCATTTGAAAGATCCTTCACACATATTATGCCTCAAAGGGCCAGGTCTGATGATAATTAGAATATGAATGTGATTATTAAATGAAAGGGATTATTCAGAGAGGTGAAAATTTGATGTAACAGATTTTTCATTTGTCTCTCTCTGTATTTTAGATCGCAACTGCAGATCTATAATTTTAACAAAGATGTCAGAAAAAATGAACCAGGTTTCGAACCCGTCGTCTACAGCTATCCGGGCTGCGACAATACCACCGAGCTTAACGCTGGTTACCGGCATTGGCACGACAAACAAGTTACAAATACCAAGATCACAGTTCTGACATTGTTTATGTTAAATAGTCCAAGGCGGATTTTTATATTGATTATTAATGAAAGGATTATTCAGAGAGGTGAAAATTCGATGTAATAGATTTTTCATTTGTCTCTCTCTGTATTTTAGATCGCAACTGCAGATTCTAAGTATAATTATTAACAAAGATGTCAGAAAAAATGAACCAGGTTTCGAACCCGTCGTCTACAGCTATCCGGGCTGCGTCTAAATGTGTAAAAAAACCTGCTGGTCGCATCAAACAAGGTGACGGTACGTGGTCAGATCGACTTCGGTCTTCTTCACCGGTCTGCCCTGAGGAGAGAGAGCCTGTTTGTGCGGCTGACCAACCAACCGAAACTTTCCCATTAAACATGGACTTTGTGAAAGAAACGCTGCAATCTCAAATAAAGAGATATTGTGCTCCGATGATGTACTTGAAAAGCTGAGAGACTTAATCGCTACAGCAGTACTAGAAAAAAGTGACACAAAGCGTATACGATGCAATATCGTTGGATCTAATGCAACTGAAAACCGAGCAACAAACAATGAAAGTCAAACTGGAAACCATGAAGAAAGATATGCACACTATGCAAACTGATATAGGAAAAACAAGAGCAGTACACGAGACGAGAATGCCTAAGGTTCTATGGGATCGCGGAGACTCCGGACGAAAACACAGATAACGTCATCATCGATGTCATCAAGAAACACCTAGACATCACCCTTAAGCCGTCGGGTATCGCCAGAAGCCATTGCATAACCCGAAGACCACAACCAGGTTCACAACCAGATCATAGACCCAAACCCATCATCGTCAAATTTGGAACGTACAACATCCGACGAGATGTCTTCGACGCCAAGTCTCGCTTCGAAAGGTAGCCAAATATATGTCCATGAGGATCTGACAGCGCAAAGACAACAACTTGTGAAAGTAGCCAAAAACCATTCGTCGGTAAAGCGAGTATGGACCCGCGATGGAAAGATTACAGCACTTGTAAGAATCCCTGGACCAGACGACAAACGGGTGACGATTAGGGACATGACTGACGTCGAGAGGCTGAGATGAGAAAGGTAGAAGCATCAGCAATTATATTAATCTCTGAAAACAAAAAATAAAATTAGTATCCTTGCATTAACTGTGACAAAAAAGTTCAGTCAACTCATAATGCATTGTTATGTTGTGTTTGCTTGCGATGGTGTCATCTGAAATGCACAACTGTAGATATGTCATTCTTCTTGTCCGATAATGACTGGATATGTCGCTTTTGTTGCTTCTCTGAATTGCCATTTCACTGTGAAAACATCAATTATTGTGATGAGGATGCGCATGTTAATGATCGAGCCATAATTGATGAACGTACTAAATCAGAAACACGTTTATTTGCATCTATCGAAAAACAACTTCAAACACTTCGCAAAGCCAATGGAATAAGTGTCGCTCATTTGAACTGTGCTTCTCTGACAAAGAACATTGATGAACTCCGTATCCTTATGAATGAGATAATTATCCATGTATTAACTTTAAGTGAAACGCATTTAAATAATCTTATATGTGACAATGAAATTACTTGTAACGGATATACCATTGTACGAAGAGATAGAAACAGAGCTGGGGAGGTGTCGCAGCATATGTTCGAAACGATATTGATTACAAAATACGATATGATTTGATGGATACCGAATTAGAGATGATTATCATAGAAATAAAAAGAAGAAATGTTAAACCGTTTCTGATTGTCAATTGGTACAGACCACCAAACTTAAATCGAAATGTATTTCTTTCATTTGAAGC
Organism: Eucidaris tribuloides; assembly: GCA_001188425.1. Lineage (NCBI taxonomy): Eukaryota > Metazoa > Echinodermata > Echinoidea > Cidaroida > Cidaridae > Eucidaris > Eucidaris tribuloides. The sequence continues at coordinate 75,036 of JZLH01S0001416.1, forward strand.
AATACTTCAAAAAATAGAAGATTTGAAATAAGAGTGCATTGTCCTTGGAGATATGAACTGCGACACTTTGCCTAATGATAAACCATGGCAAACAAAGCACCTGCTAGAAGTGACTGAAAGTTTTGGCTATGTACAACTAATAAATTCTGTAACAAGGATCACACCAACTACCTCCTCAATTATTGACTTAATCATGACCAAGACACAAGACAAAACTGGAATGGTTGAAGTTGTACCAATAACGCTTAGTGATCATTATCTTGTATTTTGCACTAGGGGGAAAAGGCATATAGAACGTTCCAATGATCATAAGTATAAAATAAGCCGAAATTTGAAAGGGATAAATATGGATTCTTTGAAAGGGGATTTCTCTGAAATATCCTGGGATGAAATTGAGATGGAAATTGATGTAGAAGCAGCATACTCTATGGCAATTTAATCTTTTAAGTATTTTGGTGCAAAACGATCGAACAATGTGACTTAAGTAAGTAATGACACTACATCGAAATCGCTATGTTTTTGAAACGTATTAGCCTTTCTTTTGTGTTATATAGGTATACGGGTCGGGGTATCGGGCTGATGGGACGGGCGGGGCGTTGGGCGGGTCGGGGCATTGAGTGGGTCGGGGTTTTGGACGGGTAGGGGTCTCTCAATGGGGTTGGGATGGATTATTATGTGTAAATATGTATACTATTGTATTTTTATCTCATATACCGTGCATATAATGTTGTATTTGTAAGTGTATTGATTGTTTTTTAACTCACGGACTCACTGAAGAACAGCTGTTTAGCTGAAGTGAGTGACCGTGGAGAAATAAAATAAATGAAATGAATGAAATGAAATGAAATGAAATAGACGAACAACCCCAAAACATAATGTCTGCGGCACGGCATGGAGGCTAAAGATGGATGAGTTTGATTTCATTTCACTCTTCGTTTCTAACTGAATATAACAATATATGAGCTTGTTACAGAATACAAGCAATTTCATACATGTACACCCTTGCTCTTAAAGTTTAAATATATTTTCTTTACATCAAAATGATGAATCCGTCAATGGACTGTGACAATATGATAAATTCATGATTAATATAATTTAAATCTTTCCCAAGTTTAAAATTGTCTCAATGTGCTAAATTAGTGCCCTTTTCGAAGGTATTAATCATCATTAATGGTAATAAGGACTTAAAGGGAGAAGGAGCCAGCAACTAACAGACATAAGTTAAGAAAAAAAATGACATTTGAGTATTGTGATAATTATGGTACATGGTGATAAAGACAGCCTAAATAAGGGGTACTGTGTGCTACTCACCCTCAGCAAGGCCCTATAAATTAGTTCATTTGTGTTTATTTTTTTCTCAACTTATGCCTGTTAGTTGCTGGCTCCTTCTCCCTTTAAGGACGTAAGTTCCCATGGTTACTTACTGATGTACATACACATGCTATAGCAGTCACTCAAAAGTAAAAATAAACACTCGCACATTACTGTACAATAAAATTTCACGATGCATATTATTATCCATGAGGAAAATCAAAGTCTCTTCATAAACTGACCAGAAAAAAAAAATTATTCAAGCTCTATGACAAATGGTGTACTTGGCCTAAAAATCTTATCTAATAAGTTAATTACATTATTCATTTACTCTTACACATGACAAACTGCGAAATCACGTAATAGAATAATCAACGACGATATTACTTCATTCGCACGTTTTTATTTTTATTTTAACAAAATCTAACCTTATATACGCTTAGTATTCCCAAATGGTATCAGTAGAGTGTTTTTGTAACACGATAATGCATAAAAGGAAATTGCAATAATACATTTCGTAATTATAACATAAAATTGCCATAGCAAAGACAGGATAGATGGAAACTAATGAGACTGGTAAACAGCAAATCTTGTCGTTCATATTCTTCTAAAATTTTGAGTTACAGAATAAAGTAAAAAACAGTTTGAAAATACATTTATATTTAATATTACGAAGTGCTCCGTTAAAAACAAAACGAACAGAAGAACGAAATAAGGACAGCGACAAAGACAAAGAGAAGACAGGGGTACGTTGAGTGCTTTGGACATTCTGAACTAACCCTTTCAATGAAAGGGGGAGGGCTTTTGTCGGAAAGGGTAAGTGAACAATAATGCATATCAGTCTGTTTATTAATTACCTGAAACTAGGGTGCCTTCGGAGTAATAAATCATAATTTCATGAGCTCAATAAGTAATTGACGGGAGGGATATTATATGAGTTTAGTAATGGCAGTTTAAGCTTGTGTTTGAAAGAGGAGTGAGTAGTTCTTTTGTTATTATCGAGGGATTTTCAAAATTTGGGGATATTGAAATTCATTGTTGTAGGAACTCCATTAGTATTTGGTTTGAACATTGACCTAGCTGAAAAAGGTACACTCCGGAAATTTAAATATTTTACTTTAAGAGAATAAAACATCGACGTGGGAATGACAATTGAAGAAGTGTTGAAATAATGGGTACTCTTTGAAACAAACGCTTAAAAATGTTCACTCTGTAAGGAGTAGACTTTTTAAATGAGTGGGTTTAGAGTGACCTTAGTATTTACTCAACCAAGTAATGGCTGCATATATTAAGCTTAAGATGAAAGTTTCCAGGCACAAAATACCATAAAGATAATCACAAGAACTGCGTTCTACATTCTCAGCCATATTCATTTCTTGTAATACCAAAAATAACGACTGGACACGAATACATGTAAATCCAAATTTTTAGTTCTTCCAACATGTCAGGCAGTAAGACTTCGTGTTAATTAATGAAAATTCTGGTTATGTTACCCAAGCACGATTTGACCCAAAATTAATATTTGCGTTTGTTCTACATAGCAGATTGAAACTTTGTAGTTATAAGTGTGACGGTATGGAACTTCATAGCCATAAAACTCCTAAAGTAATACAAACAGAAAAAACCACAAGATTTATATCCTGGAAATTATTTCATTTATCCATTTGTTTCTCCCATGACGTTATCAAAGACCCCTGAATGCAAGACAATATCGATCCAGATGGAAAATCTCTTTTAAATTAGAATAAATTGCCTGCCAAAAAAAAAAAAAAACTTGCACCACAAGATGTCAAAACCAAAATCAAATCCCTGAAAGGCCTATGGTGTACACTATACCCATAAATTCACACAAATATAAGCGTTGTCTGCTGTAGACTCCATCGATCGTTGTTATTCGCAAATCAGTACGTTGTGCGTAACTGTAATCCATGTGTGAGATACCATGTCACTTGAGCCCAATTTTGCGATTCCAAAGTGTTGTCCTGTGCTGTTATATACTCTGATCAGTTGCGTAGGTGGCTAGTGCAGTGGTGATGATGGCGTTGTTCAGACTGACATAGAAAAGATATTGCATTGGACTTAGGTCTACTATGATATTCATTCCCAGACAAAAGGCCTTACATGTATTCAGATGGTAATTCAAATAACAAACCCAGCTGTGAACTAATATTTGCTTTATACCACTTATGAAAGGCTACTTTACCATTTCCACGCTAACACTTACATACATCCGAATTTATATGTGTTTTCAGTGTTTTATTCAGAGTGTATCATTTATGTATACTCATAGTTTTACATAACCGAAAAGATAGGCGACGCGTTTCCCCTTGTTCATTTACGGGAAGTTGAGAATGAAACTTTTTCATATTTCCAACATATTCTGCAATATTGTACTTAACTCTGCTAGAATAACTAAGATGATTTCAGTATGAATTCGTATCTTTTGGAAAACAATATCTATAATTAAAGAGAAAGCCAGCAGAGTTTTAATAAAACCTCACTCAGATTGGAATACTGATATTTTTCCTGTAGAGATAACAACCTGTTATCACTCCAAGTTGTTTGTAGGGTTAGGTTGATAATCGAAGGCTTGTATTCTGTTTTAATATTCTAACATTTTTTATGTGTGTGCATAGACCATGTCGAGGATAATGTTCAAGCAGTATGCAGACGATTGTTGCGGTCCGTATGACCCGTGTTTGATCAATTCATTCAGCCGGTGGACATTAAAGATATAAACAATGAAAAGTTGGTGGTTTATAATAGTATTGGATCAGCGCCTTTTAGGCACTCTTTCACGACTTTACCCTCCCTGATCATTGGACTGTATCACACCTGCTCAGGTGTGCACCACCTCCACTGTCTGGGGAATATTCATATCCCGGCTGCCAAGCTAATTTGCCTTCAACGGGATTTCTCGTCCTTTCATGTATAGACCAGTTTGGTTTGGGTGCTGTTTTTAGGGAGCTTTCGATTCGCGACGGTAAGCAAAGAGGACGGCGGGTTCGAGCGTGCAATCGATCTGCGCATACGCGAAGCCGCAAAACGTACCGTCCTCTTCTAGAAGACAACCGTTCTCGGGCAAATTAGCGTTCGTTCTGTAAAGACAACGGTAGAGACGTATACACGACGTATTGCGTATTTAGAGCGCGTTTAATTTGAGCATGGCGTGTAAGCAGCATCATACAGTCAGTTTTGTTTCTCTTTATTTCCTCTTTCATTTTACCTGTCTTCGTTTTTATTTCTATCAGTCTTTTCTTTCTTTCTTTCTTTCTTACTACCTGTCCTTCGATCCTTCAATTCTTTCTTTCTGTCTTTCCTTTCTGTCTGTCTTTCCTTTGTATGTTTTTTTCTTTATTTATTTTTATCTGTCTTTCTTTGGCTGTCTGTCCTTCCTTTCTTTCTATTTGTCTTTTCTTTCTTTCTTTCTTTCTATCTATCTTTCTTTCTTACTATCCGTCGATCTTTCCTTGCATTCTTTCTATCTGTCTGTCTTTCCTTTGTATGTATTTTTCTTCATTTCTTTCTATCTGTATTTCTTTGGCTCTCTGTACTTCCTTTCTTTCTATCTGTCTTTCCTTTCTTTGTTTCTATCTTTCTTTCTTACTATTTGTCTTTCCTTGCATTCTTTCTGTCTGTCTTTCCTTTGTATGTATTTTTTCTTCATTTCTTTCTATCTGTATTTCTTTGGCTCTCTGTCCTTCTTTTCTTTCTGTCTTTCCTTTCTTTCTTTCTATCTTACTTTCTTACTATCTATCTTTCCTTGCATTCTTTCCATCTGTCTGTCTTTCCTTTGTTTCTGTTTGTTTCTCGTTTCTTTCTATCTGTCTTTCATTTCGTTATTTGTGTCTGTCCTTTTCTTTTTGTCTGTCTTTCCTTTCTTTCCTTCTGTCTATCGTTCCTGTCTTTTTTGCATTTCTTTTTTATCTTACTTTCCATTCTGTCTTTCCTTATGTGTCTTTCCTTTCTTTCCGTCTTTCCTGTTTTTCTGCCTGTCTTTCCTTCTGTCAATTTCTCACTAATTGTCCTTCCTTTCTTTCAATCTTTCCTTTCTTTCTGTCTTTCCTGTCTTTCTTTCTATCTTTCTTTTTTAATGTACTTTCCTTTCTGTCCTTCCTTCCTTTCTTTCAATCTTTTCTGTCTTTCTTTCCATCTTACTTTCCTTTTGTCTTTCCATCTTATCTGTCTTTCTGTCTTTCCTTCCCTTCTCTCTTCAATTTCTTTCTTTTTATCTGTCTTTCCTCTTTCTTTCTTTCTTTCTTTCTTTCTTTCTTTCTTTCTTTCTTTCTTTCTTACTTTCTATCTGTTTTATTCTTTCTTTCTATAGATATCACCCTATACCCTAATACAACACCTACTATACCTATATTTGCCTAACCTAAGTTCCTAAACGTATATCACTACCTACTATACACATACAGTTTACTCGATCCTATATATATCGACATTCTAAGATAAGCAGAAAAGTTTGGTTACTTCAATGTAAATTGGAATCAGTCCTAAATTGTTGTATATTCCTTAATTGCTATTCTCAAAAAGCCCATTTCATCGCAAATTTCAGCTCTGAAATTATTTATCAATTACGAATATTACTTAACCATAAACACAATCAAATAACAGATAACTATGATTTTTCCCGCCTGTTAGCTATTAACTCATGAATATTCATGAGCTAACAAGTACCGTACATCTATTACTACCATGGTACTACCCATGGTACTCCATGTACTACCATGGTACCTTCCATGTACTGACCATGGACTTTCCATGGTAACTACCATGTACTTTCCATCTAACTACCATGGTACTCCATGTACTACCAATGGTACTTCCATGACTACCATGAATACTATTCCAGACTACCAATGGTACTCTACCATGGACTCATACATGTACTACCATGGTTCTTAGTACCATGGTATTACCATGACAAATTACCATAGGAAGGTACTTTGATGGTACTATTACCATGGTATTTTGATGGTACTTTTTTATAAGGGCATGGAAGGTACCATACAAAGTTTCCATATTTCGGTACCATAGGTACCATGGATTGACCATAGTGCTACCATTACCCTAGTACCATCGATACCATGAAAGAACCATGTTTGTACCATATAAATTGCAATTACCGTGGGTACCATAGTTGTACCATAGTTGTACCATGCCCCCAGTACCATTGCTGTAGATTTGTACCATCACTACCATGGTACAAACCTGATTGTACCATGCACATCCTAAAAAGTACGGTACTCACTTTCGGTACCATGGTTTTACCATGGTACTACCATGGTATTACCATGGTATCCTGCAAAAACCCATAGGTACCATGGGTACCATGGTATTACCACGGTACTACCATGGTACTACCATGGTAACGATGGTACTTTTTTTTACAAGGGATACATTCACACTGAATTTAACTGGGCCATCTGGTATCTCGAATCTCATCAGAATTTGGATTTATCAACCAACAACGATGTGAGTCAAATAAGTTACCGTCATGTCTTCACGCTTGCTTCATGACACAATTCTGTTGTTTTCACTGTGGTATTTCAATATAATGATGTAGCATACGCACGTATTGCCCTGTCTCACTGTGAACATTTAGCCAGCGCATGTCGAAGTATGGACAGTTTGGCGAATATACGTTGAAAAGGTTACAACTAATTACTAATTGATGGATGTATACGTCGGAGTAAAAACAAATCAAGTTACACAGACTGTATACCAGCGTTTTGAATCATGACACGCCTTTATACGCTGATTGGTGGGACAAGGTCCTTGCGCACTCGTCGTAATGATACTACGCCATTAACGCGTATATCTGCAGATGAGCAAGCTGAATGATGTAATTTGCTATGTTATGGTTCAGAGGGTTGATCGTACCCTCGATCTGGGTGATCAGACTTAGGCCTACCATTTTTCGTGTTCTATCTGTCAAAGGAGCGCCCAGAGAGGGCGAAGTTTGGAACAGAATGTCGATATTAGTAACCCGGCTAGGGATTGGAACTTTTTGGGGTGGGGATGTTCGACAGCGCTCAGACCCAACAACTTGCAAAAAAAAAGCCCTTTGTTATTTTGCCCCACAGATTCCTCAGTGTGGCGACGGACCACAAGTCAACAAGCCAAACAAAAAAAGTCTTCATGTTTTTTGGTTTTTTTGTGTTCCCTGTGCCATACGATGTCAAATGGAATTATCGACTACTATAATTCCATTTGTTAAAGCCACAGGCTAACAATGACCACAATTTTAAAAATAATATGAGTTTCGTAATCGTCCATTCTCTAAGTGTCTTAAATAAGGTCTAAAAAAGGACCCCTGAAAAAAATGGTTTTTCAAAATGACGATTTAGTGCTTTAAAAAAGTGAAAATTTACAAGCACTCAAATTGACCGGATTCACCTGCCCATTTCCTCCCATAGACTTACTGTGTGTGGATCTAAGCTATTTTATCCCCTACCGGAGTGAAAATTGTTTATTCATGTATATCTTGCCAGTGGCAGCATAACTTCCCAAACTTTTGTATTCTAGGGAGTTTATTTGTCCATTTCAACACTAATATGTAGCTCAGGTACTGTATCAATCTTTGACAATTTTTGAAATTGAAGCTCCACAATGTTAGCCTATTACTTTAACATTTTTATCAAATTTTGCGTTTAAAATACCTTGCGCCCCAAGTGTACAAACCCCAGATGCTCTGTACCATGTCTACAGAGAAACATTGTCAAAGGTTTAGATCAATGTATCCACGGTGATTAAATTCACGTTATTTTGGAACCGAATGAGCAAGCATCTCGTAATGCGACTAGAACTCGCTGGTGAACTTATCAGCTCAAAACCGCGTAGCGAGAAAAAAAATATACATTCAATTTGCTTTGCAGGAAAAAAGTAGTAATGTAAGTCTTCCTTATATTATAGGACATGATATCAAATCACTTACTGAAACAGATATCACCAGTGCAGGAACAGAAATAAGATCCAGCGGTGTTAAAACACTCTCCCTGACCAACACACAGAGTTGGAGAATTCACACATTCGTCGATATCTGTTGTATAAATTCAAAGCAAAATACGACAATAACAAGCTGTGGTTTGCCCTATATTTTAGACAAGACCTCTTCAAGTTATACAGGGGCGTAGGCTGGTTTGGGCATGGAGAGGTGCACATCTTGCGGAGGTGGAACTTACTTGGTGTGGGGAGGTGCACATCTTAGGGAGGTGGAACTAAAGTTGAGAAAATCAGGCGTTGAAATTAGAAAAGGTGGTGAAAATGTCTTTTTGCTTGCCATGGGGCGGAAACTCTTTACTCTGCGGGGGGGGGGGGGGTGGCACGTGCACCCAGTGCACACCCCAGCCTACGCCCTTGTTATAATTTTTCTGTATTTTTTATTCATTTGTATTTTCCAATAATAAACTTCACTAGGCCATTATCATAGAAAGACCCCTTCAACTCAAAATGCATGCGTTATAGTGTATGTTGCAATAATTTTGAGTAGGGAGGGTATTAAATATACTGTGTTAGAATAATTTGTGGATTCTACAATTTCACTTTTTAGGTCCTCTGCGTTTTTCTTACTTCGTTCATCAAACTCCTTCAGGCCATTTTTTTTTTGCGCAAGCCGCATGCATCGTGTTTACCTAGTTCAGAGATGGTTTACTCTTTTATTTTAGTTTTAACATGTCTTCTGACATTAATGGTGATCTGGTGATGGTATGTTACTTGTTGGTAACTCACGGAACGACTTCTGATATAATCAGGCCATTTCATTGTTCCTTCTTATTCCTTGACATCCATCCTCTTGGGATTACGTTTTTTGATAGGTTCACGGGGCTTTGACAGACAATATTGAAGGCGCACGCATATCATTGAAAAAATTTCATTGATTTATTCTGTACAATTCTTTACAGAATATCGTAATATAATATTGAATCTAACCGCAGTGAATTCAAGAAATACATTTCCAAGGGTTTGACAAATCTTAAGCTTACATTGTTTAATAGATTACCAATTATCAAGTGATAATAAATTTCTTACCACTACAGGTTCTTCGATCAGCATTCAATTGATAACCTGTTTTACAGGTACACCTAAAAGACCCATCGGTGTTTGTACAGCCACCGTTTGTAGCATCGCAAGGACCAGGAGAAGCGTTACATTCGTTGATATCTGGACAGGATAAGAAAATTCAATATCATAAATTATGTAATTATATCATGCTCTATTTCTAATTGTTATGTAATTTAAAACTCCGCTCTGTTTGAATATGAAAAAATGTCACCATTGGTCGGGAAATTATCGGATGAAATAACGGAGGGCCTTGCCTGTTTTATTTTTAGCTTGTTCATTTGTCGGGTCTGTGTGCTGATGGAAAATACTGTTTTGCTTGTTGATTTGTCGCCTGTCCATACACGAAGTATTCTGTCTGGTACCACCCCACCCCCATTGATAAAATTCTATCAACGCCCCTCTGAATCACTCAATTCGTTATCAATGGTGAGTTTACATGTGGGGGTTTCACAAAATTGCTAGGCAGTCGCTTTCATTGAACTTCTTAAATTCATTAATCTTTTTAATCGCCGTTTTGCTCAGGTCACTACCCCGACCTCATCATTAGCAGGAATTGCTTATCTGCAGTAGATGCCTCTCTTCAGTTGGCGGATTTTGTTCATAATTGTGGTGTTTAATGGTACATGTAGCTTGTAAGGTGATATACTTCAGTGTGCTATGTTTCATAGGAAAAATGTCACCTTGGTGGAATGAAAATGTTTTCTATTTTCCTCAAATAAAGTACTTGCAGCTTTGTTACCAGGTTACAGGAAAAGAAATAATCCTACATTTCGTGATAGTACCTGTTCAAACTGTACAGCTGTAAAATATAATGTAATGTTTCGAGGGATACATTTCCATTGTGCAGCAGCAATATTATTATTATTATTATTATTATTATTATTATTATTATCATTATTATTATTACTATTATTATTATTATTATTATTATCATTATAATATTATTATTATTATTATTATTATTATTACTATTATTATTATTATTATATTATCATTATAATTATAATTACTATTATGATTATTATATTATTATTATTATTATTACTATGATTACTATTATTATTATTATTATTATTATTATATTATTATTATTATTATAATTACTATTATTATTATTATTATTATTATATTATTATTATTATTATAATTATAATTATTATTATTATTATTATTATTATTATTATTATTATTATCATTGTTATCAACATTACTGTCATGATTATGATTTTAAATTGTCATTATCAGTTGTATTATTATCATCATTGCAATTCTTCTTCTTGTTACTATCAATATTATCATTAACCAAGAAAATTGTGTCTTTTAAGCTTTCTGCTAGTGCAAGGAGTCTTGTTTTATTCTTGAAAATTCCCCCCCCCCAAAAAAACCCTACAATCCTTTCTACTACATTTGGCATGAAAATAAAAAAGCTAAAAAGCGAGAATAGTATCTCATATCATTACTAACTCAACTCAATTGTCAGGACTAAATAAGTATCTTATAATAATAAGTAAACGTAATGGGAAAGTCGGTGGTCACTTTACTGTATATTGTACAACTACAAGTTGACCTACCATTACAAGTTCTTCCATTCCACGTGTAACCTGTATTACAAGTACACGTAAAGGACCCAGGGTTGTTCGTACAGCCCCCATTGACACAAGGAGCAGGATTGGCCGCACATTCATTGATATCTGTGCAGAATGAATAGAATTAAATAATGTTGAACAAGGTCTGTTATAAGGCTTTTAATGAAATTATAGTTCTGCACATTCGTCGATATTTTTCTTCAGGAAAATCAGCGTTGGCTATTTCCCGGGAAATTCAAGTATTTCCCACCCAGGCGGGAAATACTGGGTAATACCGGGAAATGCTGGGAAGTACTAAGGATGTATGGAGTTACAGGGAAATACTACAAAATACTTGGGAAATACCTGAAAAAATACTCAATCAGTTCTTAATTCTATTCGTCATCATGGTCCACGTGTATGGAACAACCTTTCAAATGAAATACAAAGTTGCACTGCCTTAAATTCATTTAAAACAAAGCTAAAAAATTCCTTGTCAATTTATACTCAGTTTGACTCTTCTTATTTAAAGATTGTGTCATTGATTTGCACGTCAAAAAACATCTAAATGAATGAAATCAGCTGAAATCATATCCAATGTGAAGATTGATATAAATAAACACCTCTCATAGAGACTTGGGGTAAAATATTGAGTTTTGGTGAAAATCTGGACGGTTAAACTTCATCCTTTTTCCATTTGCTCAGGAGCAAATTTTAAAATTTTTCAAATTACTGGGAAGCATTTTCAAAAAATCCGCCACGTCAAACGTGCACGTGCCGTTCCAAAATTGTCCGATCAGCCGTTAGCTAAATGTCGTGCGGAGGTTAGCCGTTTGACCAATCAGTGCGCTGCGCTGGTCTTCCGACGTTACACAATAACCGCGATTCGCAGTTTGAGCAAAATTGAAACTCACAGAAAGAACAACATTCTGGTAACATGTCGTTACATGTATTAGTTTTCTCATAAAACAACAAATTCATGACGTATGGATCTCAAACTTTCAGCACACAATTTGTTAGTACTAAACTACCGTTTGGTATTGATAATGAAGGGAAGTAATGGACTTGCACATCCCTGACACAATCTTTATATGACGTTTATTTTAAAATCGTAATATCCCCCTTCCCTGCCCAAACTGTTTAATGATGTTATTTGTTTGTATAGGTGTGATTTTTTCCTACTTTTTTATGTGAAATTCACGCCTTACTGTTTATTTGTTTATCTGTTTGATTTATATACTGTTTACATTGTCATATATAAATTGTTCATGTTTTGGGGGCTATGTTACTCAAGTCATACAATTTCTATGTAGTCTCCTTGTTTCTCATATCTCAATTTCTGTAAGCATCTTATACTATGTTATGCATAATTCATTGTAATATTCTTTTTACGATTGTTTTATGTTTGTTTGAGAAAATAAATAAACTGAACTGAACTGAACTGATTTAAAAAAATTCAAGAAATGTAATTCATATAGCATTTGTATTTCAAACTGTTTCCCATTTTCCTAAAAAATTATCGCGGCGGTATTTACCGGTATTTACCGCCAGTATTTCCCGCTCCGGCCAACCCTGAGGGGATTTAAAGATTGTGTCAGGGATGTGCAAGTCCATTACTTCCCTTCATTATCAATACCAAACGGTAGTTTAGTACTTACAAATGGTATGTTGAAAGTTTGAGATCCCTGCGTCATGAATTTGTTGTTTTATGAGAAAAACTAATAACGACATGTTACCAGAATGTTGTTCTTTCCGTGAGTTTGAATTTTGTTCAAATTGCGAATCGCGGTTTATGTGTACCGTCGCAAGACCAGCGGAGCGCACTGATTGGTTAAACGGCTAACTCCGCGCGACCTTCGTCTAACGGCTGATCGGACAATTTTGGAACGGCCCGTGCACGTCGACATCACGGATTTTCTTTTTGAAAAGACGTCAGAGTCATTTGAAAAAGGATGAAGTTTAACCGTCCAGATTTTCACCAAAACTCAATATTTTACCCCAAGTCTCTATGAGAGGTGTTTATTTATATTAATCTTCATATTGGATATAGTTTCAGCTGATTTCATTCATTTAGATGTTTTTGACGTGCAAATCAATGACACAATCTTTAAGAACAACAGATGGAAAGGTATAGTTTTGAATACGATACTTTTCTCTTAATGTCACGCAAAACTAGTGCTAGTATTGAGAACATACGGTGAAAAATAAAAAACACAATGGTGTGCATTTTTCTCGGATTTTATGGAATATTTATGGATTACTGTATCTTACAAATATTGCTTGCTCCAACTTGGTTCAAAAGTACTTTTCCGTCTTACGTGTCATATTTAAGTTCGTATGTAATTGTTTGTGTTTATTTATATTCATTAATTTATTAATGTTGCATCCAACAGGATTTATGTCTTGCAAATATGTTTACCTGTTGAAACACATACTTTCAAACCATTTTAAGTTATGAACTGACAGCATACCATTACAATTTGACCCGTCTGACTGCAGTTGATAACCTGTGAACAATAACACACAAAAGATCCATCGGTGTTCCTACAACCTCCCCTTGTAACATCACAAGGTTGGGGAGAAGCTCACCAGTTTAACTTATACACCTACTTCAGTTAAGTTCACTTACCATCACAAGTTCTTCCATTTGCATTTAATCGATAACCTGTATTACAAGAACAGACATAAGATCCAACGTTGTTTGTACAGTGTCCATTCGAAGCATCGCAAGGGCTAGGAGTGGCATCACATTCGTTGATATCTGTAGAGATTTGACATCCACGCAAAATGTCTGCATGATTGTTATGTTTCTGATTCCACGATTCCACGTTTAATGTGAAGTTTAATGAAAATGTGCTGTCTTTGACCAGAATGTAAAAGTACCTCGCATTAATTGATTCAACAAATGATGAATATTTAACCCAATTATGTGTGCATTTGAGATTCTTTGTAGAGATAGTCACTAAATTGGTATCACCATATTCCGACAGTTCTATTTGATTTGATAAAAAAACCTGATACTATTACTCTTATTAGTGTAGGAATACGAAAGATTACACGATAAATATGTTGATCACTGTATATTTTACACCTACTTCAACTACGAAAGTTCACCTACCATTGCAGGTTCTTCCATTTAACGCGTAACCTGTATTACAAGTACACGTAAAGGACCCAGGGTTGTTCGTACAGCCCCCATTGACAGCATCGCAAGGACCAGGATTAGCCGCACATTCATTGATATCTGTGCAGAATGAATAAAATTAAACAATGTTACCTTAGGTCTTTTTATTATAACATATAGCATATTATGACACATAGCAAGGGCTAGGAGTGGCACCATATTCGTTGATACATGTATCTGTAGGGATTTGATATCCAAGCAAAATGTCTATATCATTTTTAAGTTTCTGATTCCACATTTAATATTACAGGCCCAAAGCTATTTTATAATCAAACTGTAAATACAGCTTTCACTGAATGACTGAAGTAAATTTCATTTGTATTCTTTCTGATCAAGAAGTGTCTTCAAGTTGACTTTTACAATGTAATCCTGTGTGGTGTATATGATGCAAATGTGTTGGCTTTGACCAGAAGGTAAAAGTTCCTCTCATTAATTGATTCAACAATTGGTGAATACTCATTTCAATCACGTGTGCATTCGAGACTTTTTGAACAAATAGTCACAAAAAGGGTGAAATTAACCACTTGCAGTTCTTGACTTTGTATTAATGGAACAGAATTTTTGTAATGAAAAACAGATTACCGGACTGGATGTGTTTTCGATATAAAGTTTATTATAATTTTCCTTGAAATATCCAAAATATGATATAGTATTTACATATTTCGACATTACAACTGTTTTACTTGATCACAGAACTCAATACCTTGACACTTATTAATGTACGAATACGAAATATTAGATAGTAAATCTGTTGGTCACTTTAAATTGTACATCTACTTCAACTACGAAAGTTCACCTACCATTGCAGGTTCTTCCATTTAACGTGTAACCTGAATTACAAGTACACGTAAAGGACCTAGGGTTGTTCGTACAGCCCCCATTGACAGCATCGCAAGGACCAGGATTAGCCGCACATTCATTGATATCTGTGCAGATTGAATTTAGTTGAACAATGTTACCTTAGGTCCGGTTATTGTGACAATTTAAATTCTGCACATTCGTAGATATTTGTTCAGGAGAATTAAGAATAGCACATGGGAAGCTATAATGTCGAATATGATACTCTTCTCTTCATGTCACACAAATTAGCGCTTGTTGGGAAAATACGGTGACAAAAAAACACAATGGTGTGCATTTTTTCGGATGTTATCGAATACTAAGTTATGGATTACTGTATATTGTTTGCTCCAACTTAGTTCAAAAGTACTTTTCTGTCATACGTGTATTGTATATTAAAGTTAGTATGTCATTTTGTTTGTTTGTTTGTTTGTTTATTTATTTGTTAATTGATTGATTGATTGATTAATTGATTGATTGATTTGTCTACGGTATTTATTTAAGAAAATTTATATTGCTTCCAATAACACGATTTATTTCTTGAAAAGTATGTTTGCCAATTTGAACACATACTTTCTAATAATTTAAGAATTATACGAACTGATAGCATACCACTTACCACTACAAGTTGGTATCTCCTTACTTCGACAGTAAAATAATTTCAATTGATCACAGAAATCAATACCAAAGCTGTCAGGAATACGATATATAAGATAGTAAATTCGTTTACCACTTTAACTTCTACACCTACTTCAATTCACAAAGTTCACCTACCATCACAAGTTCTTCCATTTGCATTTAATTGATAACCTATATCACAAGAACAGACATAAGATCCAACGTTGTTTGTACAGTCTCCATTCGAAGCATCGCAAGGGCTAGGAGTGGCATTACATTCGTTTATATCTGTAGAGATTTGATATCCAAGCAAATGCCTACATTATTTTCATGTTTCTGATTCCACATTTAATATTACAGGCCCATTTTTATAGCTATCTTATATTCAAACCGTACATATAGCTATCACTGAATGATTAAGTAAAGTTTATTTTTATGATTTTTCAGTCAAGAATTGTCTTCGAGTTGACATTTACATCTACAATCCTTTGCGGCATGCAAATGTGATGCAAATGGATGATGTATGAAAATGTGCTGTCTTTGAACAGAATGTAAAAGTACCTCGCATTAATTGATTGAACAAATGATGAATATTTAACCCAATCATGTGTGCATTTGAGATTCTTTGTATAGATAGTAACTAAATTGGTATCGCCATATTCCGACATTAAAACTATTTTATTTGATCAAAAAACCTGATACTATGACTCTTATTAGTGTAGGAATACGAAAGATTACACAATAAATTTGTTGATCACTGTATATTTCACACCTACTTCAACTACCAATGTTCACCTACCGTTACAGGTTCTTCCATTTAACGTGTAACCTGAATTACAAGTACACGTAAAGGACCCAGGGTTATTCGTACAGCCCCCATTGGCAGCATCGCAAGGACCAGGATTAGCCGCACATTCATTGATATCTGCGCAGAATGAATACAATTAAACAATGTTAGCTTGGGTCTTTTTATTATAACATATAGCATATTATGACACATAGCAAGGGCTAGGAGTGGCATCATATTCGTTGATACATGTATCTGTAGAGATTTGATATCCAAGCAAAATGTCTATATCAGTTTTAAGTTTCTGATTCTACATTTAATATTGGAAGTGTATATATTCCCCGCAGCCGGCAACAGAAAACATTTTTTCCATTCGATACCCCTATGCCAGTAGCCAATCAGAAGGAGTGTTACAAGGGAGTGTTACTCCCACGCACGTTACGTATGCGGGTTTAAAATTCATGGCGCTTGTACGCGTACGCGACGCTTGGCCTTACGTTACATGTACATGACATTAATCGCGAGGAATTTAGCGGCTCCGAAAATTCCTACAAATGGCGTCCGATTCGAATCGGTAAGTGTGTTTACTTTTCATTTGTTTCGCCATATTATTATTATTCTATTGTACATTAATTTGACATACTACAACAGCATTCCCAAGAGTAAAGGTCATCTTTTCAAGCCTACCTGGGGTGGCTTAGTCCCGCGTACTGTGATTTACGTATGCTACAGATACCCCGAAATTTGTCACTATCCTTGCGGATTAGTCATGGGGTGTCTATTATAATGTCAGAATCAAATGACAACTTAAAACATGAAATCTCCGAAGAATCCATTTACTG
>JZLH01S0001424.1:6338-18491 GCA_001188425.1 Eucidaris tribuloides
GTCGGTACATTCGGGTGCCTTGCCCCCCCCCCCCATGGCAAAAAGCTGGTTACGCTACTGATTCAAATAACATTAGAAAACTATAGATAATCAACCACATTATTTTGTTGATAAAATTCATTTTTCCGTCATAGAGTTTAGGGAAAAAATCCCTCTGTCGCATATATGTAGAATAATGGAAAGCCAATTTAAAGATTGGAAACTGGTCACTGGAAAGAAGTCACTATGATACGTCTGTGGTCAGCGTGTGACTCTGAACATTTTTCCTCTGTATACAGGAGTAAGATTTACGTAATCCTATACAGGAATAGGAACGTTTGCACATGTTTAAAACTATAGAAGAGGAAACTAAGAACCGAACCCCATCACCCCCACTTTCACGCTGACAAAAAGGTAATCACAGCTGTCATTACGTCCGAATGATTTATGACACGTAATAATTTGGTAACACATCAATGAAGTTAACACGGGGAAATCGTCAAGCATGAATATGGTAATAATGCTTCCCAACATATGCCTGAAAGTAAGCCATGGTCGCAAGTTTTATTGCACGGATTGTTTCAGAAAGATGCATAATGCATAATGCTCTTTTCGTGTTCACGTTGAGAAGCCAGTAGAGGATCGGGGTGGGCGTCCAAATCACCTCCTCCCCATCTCCGCTGCCCCCCCCCCCAAAAAAAAAAATGTTCAATGTTCAATTACAGTGTTGGTAACGGTTCTAAGGATAAATCACGATCAAAATATTAAATTAGGTTATACATTATCCTTCTCATATCGGTTCCATGACATTTGCTCCGCCGACAAATACTTACGCTAACACTATAAACCTCAAGTCCTCACCCCTAACCCTAACTCCTTGTCTTCTGAGATATTGTTATCAGAACAACCGTCGCCGGAGTAAATGTCGGGTTTTAAGCTTCTACCATTAGGTTGTTACCTTTCACCTTTGGCCTATTGACCTCATACATATCATTCTTTCGTTCCATGCATAAACTCTTTCAAAATCCTGTAATAAACTGGCTCCGATGAATTACACCTCCGTTGGACCACACTCGGAAATGATCAGACATGACTCGGAATTGGGTCAGATTCAACCCCGAGTTTGGTCAAATCTGACTCAAATCTGACCCTAATGTCGGGGTGACCCAAGATTTTTAACGTGTAGGCCTACATCATCAGTCTTGGATCGAAGGGGGGGGGGCAATCAGTCGCGGTCCCTCATTTTTGTCGGCCCACAAAATATACGGGGAAGTAAAAATGAGAGCTATCATTAAAAAACTAGATGATCGGCCCTTTTGTTTGTCGGCTCAAAATGCTTTGAACTGTCTGCTAAACCACTCCCCTTTTTAAGAAATTCTGGACACGCCACTGCACTGGTTCTAACTTCTAAGTGTAAATAAGAGCGTCAGCAAGAGGGGCCGAAGGCTAAGAGTTAGACGGACAATCAACCCAAAGAAGCGAATGCATAAAACCATTCAAATAACCTACAAAGCAAACATTTTATGAATACCTTCACCACACCTTTACGTGTATGTGACAGGCCTGTATGCAATATGCATATTCTTTCGCTTATACAGTTTTGATTGTTCGTGATTTTTGTATTTCCATGACTCATTCCATGATGGAAAAAATGAATATAATCACATCTGCTATTCAATTCCTATAGAGTGGGGCTTTGGGCTTATTATTATTACAGTGTGCCGATCCCGTTCCAAGGTGAATAGAAAGGGCCCGAGCTGTTCTGTGAACATTATTGTTAGCTATTCTGCATGATAATCGCATGTATACTTCACATGATGGAAAGGCAAACAACTGTCATGTTTTCAGAGTAAAGTAGGTCTATGAGTACCCCCGGAAAGACTGCTTGTGTTAGTGAGTTTAAAACGAGGTCAACCACTCTTGTCGAGTCTGAACTAATGTGCATAGAGCAGCATAGTACCTCGATCATACACTATAGTCACCATGCTTTTGGTGTGCTTTTGGCGTCCTTGTGGAATCGGCCAGGAACCACGCCCACGAGCCTAATACATGTATGGTCCAACAATGTAATATTTGGCACAGAGAGATCCTGTATTATGTTGGCGAAATAATTATGAATTATATAATTAGGCCTACCTGTATTCCTGTCTAAAGAAAATTGACAACTGTTAAAATGAACGAGCAATGCTTTCATGATCATAATAATGATGTTGGAAGAAAATGACAACTTTCGAAATATTCCACATGACATTCCACTATATTTCTCGGCATCGATAGGTTAGGTGTGCTTCAGGCAGTAGCCTACACACTTAAAGTCATGTTTCCCGGGATGTTTCCTCGCGAACGACCAGAACTGTAGTAACCCCGCATTAACTTAAAAGCCTGAGCCAACGTTTGAACAAGAAGGTTGTTTGGATGTTTGGTCCGACCCACAGGGGTCTATCACCCCACGTACTCGTCACCGTAAAGCCAGGATATGCGCGTACATAATTGCCCGGATTGGTGTGGATAGCTCTGCAGTAAAATGCATAGCTGGCTGTATAGGAGTTAAAATGACCAACGTATTTGTTACTTACATGGTAAATCACCAGAAGTAGAGTTGCGGAGAAACTTTGAAGTTCCGAAGTACAGGCAAAACTACCATTAAGAATAAGAAGTACAGGCCCGACACGATGCTGTACACTGTTCTACCTCTCTACGTCTTAAGGAACCTTGGTGAATATGCTAGTGTTTGCTCTATGTACGGCGGATCAAGTTGGTGACATGGACCAATGGACAAGAAGAACATGTCAACAATGGCGGCTAACTACAATGAAATGACCACGTGCAAAGTGCAGACAGATACAATGCATATTCAAATGATATTGCAACTCGGGTGGGAACTGTACTCTGCAAACTGCACTAATTTTGTTTACCAAACTCAAGCTGCTGTAATCTGCAAGCTGTATTCATTTTGTTTACCGATGTCAACAAGAACTTAGCAAAACTGGGAGAGGCATTGGCCGTAACCAAACACCACCATATCCTTCTAATCTTATGGTCTTCAAGAATTTTTGTTGTACACCATGTTTCTTAGCAAGACCAATATAGGCTATAGATCAAATGTTTTTTTTTTTCAAATATGATGTGACTGTGGGCTTGAACCAGCAAGCTACTCTTTTAATATCAACGGGCTATACATCGGCGATGCTACGATCAGCTTAAAACTTAAATATTTAGCAATTAGTTCACTCTCTTGCTAGATGTTAAAGCGCCCATATGAACGGATAAATATGTATACTGTCGTATAGGCGTACGCAGGATTTTGTTCATCCGCGGCCAAATCCTAGGTTCAACATTTTTCCAGGTCACGCCAGCCGCCAAAAACTCGCTGGGGGGGGGGGGGGTAGGGGGGAGTGACGAAATTTTTTTTCTCCAAAACCAAAAATATTTTTCCAAGATCCAAGAAAAATCAACATTTATTTCATGTTTTCAGGGTTATTTCACATTTTCAAACACCTCCCTTTTGACGAAAAAAAGGTGGGTGATTACGGGGAAAAGGGGTGTTTGGGGTGTTAACACCCCCTTTGGCAAAAGGGGGCGTTTGAACACCCCAAACACCCCCCTGCGTACGCGTATGCTGTCGTATCAATTTTCGAGGTTCATTTTTCTATTCTTCGTTCGAGTTTTGATTTTTACTTCGATTGATGTGAATTAGCATCTGTTGATATCATCTCCACTCGCCAGTTATGTTTAAGTAAATTGCGGAGACACTAAAAAACGCAAGTGACTACGGGCGGAACACTGTTGGCCATAATATGCGGCGTGCTAAAAAGGGCATAAACTTGACTCCTTTGCTAAACTAGGTTCGACTTTACGTTAGGCCTATATTTGGACTGTGTTTTTTTGTGAATGTGTACAATTACACGCTAATTAATCGCACAAGTTCTTTTTTAATACATATCCAAAGCCACTGTTTTCACTGATCCAAACAATTGTAATAAAATGTAAGATAGATACAACAAAATGGGTACTGTGGCCTTCTAGCAACATATGCCCGGCGCATGTCTGGAGTAGTCCCACACGCATCACTCGCCATAGCATTTTCTTTTACAGTCACCGTCTATAAATATTTTTTCTGCTAAATATAACACTTCGTATAAATTTCAGGTTGGAAACTATCCAGCCTATGACAGACGGAGAACTTGAACATGAACAACCAGTGACAGCTTAATGTGAAAATGGTAATAAATCTTAAACGGTATCCTGTGTCAGATTAATGGCCTCGAGAAGGCTTCCAGTATCTAGGTAGTATCTTCTCTTTCTTCATTCATATTTTTGAGAGCGTTTACAAACAACATAAAAACCTAACCTTACATCGTGAATGGTTCATGAGCATATCTGATAACTCTCACGACATAATATATTCTTATCTACCAAAATATAATTTTAAAAATCGATATCACTTTAAACCATTTTCTTGAAATCAAAATTTATCAGTGAAAGAAATTCCCTCCACTGCGGAACACTAGACAGTATCACACACGCACGCACACACATAAATACAACAACACCACACACACACACACACACACACACACACACGCCCCACACACACACACACACACACACACACTAGTGGGGGGGGTCAATGTCGATATGTTTGCCCCCCCCCCAAATATTTCCTTGGTGGGCGATCGCCCCCTGCTACCCCCCCCCCCCCCAGGATCGACGCCTCTGCTATCAAAGCAGACTCCCAAGATCAAGGCACACAACATTAACGATGAAAGTTTGGGTACGGAAAATAGAGGTCGCCTATGGATTTAAAGATTCCTCATGAAGAATCAGAAGATAAAAGAGTGCAGATATGGAGTTTGGTACCTGGGACAACGGGTCGCCGCACTCTGCTGGACATAGACTAATCTCTCCTAAGTGTGGCCCACAACAGCAGGGTAGGGATGTGTGTGTGTGTGGTGTTGTGTGTGTGTGTGTGTGTGTGTGTGTGTGTGTGCTGTGTGTGTAGTGTGTATCTGTGTGTGTGTGTGGTGTGTGTGTGTGTGTGTGCCGTCGTGTGTGTGTGTTGTGTGTGTGTGTGTGTGTGTGTGTGTGTGTGTGTGTCTGCGTGTGTGTGTGTGTGTGTGTGTGTGTGTGTGTGGTGGTGGTGCACGCACTCGTATGTATAATTAACCATTATGAGTGGTTCTCCACAAAAGTAACCTTATTCAAGACAAATCCTTCCACCCAGGAGATACATTCCAGGCTGGTGTTTCATTGCGCGGGTACTTAGGTTCATATAGTTTTGGTTCTTGAGGCAACTTCTTCAATCACGTCAATGACAAAACCTTTCGATTCTAGTTGTTTGGCTGCGATTCTCTTTGGTTGTGGATTACGTCGTAACACTGGTCTTTTTGTGCAGTGATTGAGTTCAGTTTTCACTCAATGATTTTGAATTACTCTGGCAACGCTTCAATACCATGACCGTAGACAGGCCGCCGTCCAGTCTACAATCACAGCCCTGCCACGTCTCTTTAGCTCTCACAATACACGAAATAGAAAAGAGTACAATAATTAGTAAAATATAAAAAGATGAAAACAATCACTGCTCTCCGGAGGGACATAACTTCAAGTGTGTATTTATCAATCGAACCGAATCGAGAACGCTCTTCACCTTGAGCCCTTACCATACCCGGAAGATATTTTAGGCGTGCACATAACGATCCCTCAACGGCACACTTAGCAAGTTAACTTCGAGTGCATGACCATCGAACATTTTGGCAATAAATATCATTGCGTACACGAAAGACGATACAATGTACGATAATAATTTCAGTCCAGTCTTTGTGTAATGTTATCGCCATTCAAAGTGAAGCAAATCGGAATCAATAATCAAGAGTTATAAGATAACAAGTGAGTACAATTCATCAGTTTACAAAAGTCACTTCATATGGGGCGCAACCCACGCCCATATATATTGTCCTGAAGCTCACGTTAATTTGGCGTGTTGAGCGAAATCAGTGCAATCATATAGTCACACAATGGCGACTTTTCGTTTCACCTCCCATGAAAGTCCTTGAAGGAATAACTCCACCGTTGCTATACAAATGACAAACACTACATTGTCTATAATATCTGTTGATCAAGGCTGTGTATTACTTTTGTTTTAAGCGAAATATCCCCCAGAAATTCAGATTCGTTATATTCATAATAATACCACAATAAATAGTCATCAGCCTATTGTAGGGTACAAACAACTATAATTAATCAAGACACATTTATTTAATATATTAGATCTCAGGCCGAGTTTCATTGGACCCTAGAGCAACGGGATGCTGCGATACTCTAACTATGAGCATGGAAGACTTCATGCGCAGTCCTACATACAGTTTATAAAGGAGATGTAAACACTTTTCTCATCTTGCTCTCCTCCCCCTCCTCCTCCCCTCCTTCTCTTCTCCTCCTCCTCCTTCCTCTTCGTAGTTCCCTCCCGCCTTTTTTTCACATCTCTACTCCTTACTTCTTCCTTCTTCTTGTCTGTTATACCACAGTTATGTCTTTGTATTATAATGACCTGCACTAATCAGACATTGCCTATGACGGTACTGTCTATTAAGGGACATGAGTTAGGACCATTTGGGAGTATGACCAGCCTACAACCCTTACTATCCATAAACAACGATCTATACATGATGGTTGGCCCGATGAAGAAAAGGCGAGCCGACACTTTTTAACCAATCTCAATAACAAGTTCTGACACAGGTGTAAATTGTTTTTCTGTGGACATTTGCTATATCCTGGCCTCCTCCCCAAATGGACAACGGACAATTCTAACACAAATTTTACTCAGATAGCAGATCCATAAAAAGAAGAAGAAGAAGAAGAATGAAGAAGAAGCAGAAACCATGCTGGATGGAATGAACAGGAATGGGATCAACTAGGCACAAGTAGGCCCTATCATTTCACTATTATTATCATTACGAAATAATTTTTTCTGTTCTGAAATCTGAACAAATAAACACAAATTGAAACACACACACATCACACACCCACACACACACACACACACACACCACACACACACCACACACACAACGGCAAGGCCACATTACCTCCATGGAAAGAGCCAGGGTCGCCGTAAAAACACATCAAACTCCAAATAATGTGGGTCAAATGAGAAACGGCTGTTAGGAAGTGTGGATATCAGACGTGATTTCCCCTGAAGACAGGAGGTCACGGGGTTCAATAACCCTTCGATTAACCCTCACTTTGACCTCGAGCAGAATCAGGTCAAGACTTATCGAGAATGTAGGGCAGGAAGAGAACCTCGCAACATAATGCACACCTGAACGAGTTTAGTTTTGGGGGCAAAGAGCAAGTTTACTTTGTAGTAACGTACAATATATAATTCACGCCCAAGTCATTGTAAACAATTCTTGGCAAGATAGCAAAGATATACAAATAAAGTATAGGACTAAATAATGATACGAAAGCGCAGTTACTATGTATGTATTCCTTTCATTTCAGCATTGTTCGAAGACTATACACATCTCTCACAAGCTTTTGATTGTTTAAAACAGAAATATCATTCTAACTGTATATAGCATAATTTTGTCATCGAATTCAAGGCTATCATTTGGAAGGAGGAGATAATCGAGAAGGTCAACTTAGTGGCTACTAGACATGGGCTATTTTTTACCCCTATTGTGTTCGTCAAACTTTGACAAAAAGGGTATCTTTTCATTAAAAAATTGTGAAAAATGAACGTACGGTACATTCGTTGCTCATCATAGTTGGTTTTATCTCGTTATCCAGACAAAGAAAAAATCGGATATATAGCGAGCATCTGTCATGTTGTGAGAAACTGAAAAGGGATGTCTCCGTATGGAGCCAAAGAATAATAATTTATTTATTCACTCCTTCGAAAACTATTTTTGTTCATGTTACTTACAGTCATGTAACGGAGATTCTTTTCTATTACATTGATTTAAAGTCAGAATTCCATTACACGGCAAAAAAGTTCTTCTGATGACACTTATTATAAGGTTATCAATATTACTCATATTATAATTTTTATAAGACGTACATTATTGTATATTCAATTATTTGACTCAGATCATTATTTCATATTCCAGTATGTACATGCAGTACATGTGAGCAGTCATGTGCATAGGCTGATTACATGTCATTAAATCAATAGCAAGGTCAGTGTAAAGAAAAATATGCAATAGAAATTTGATGCTCTTAAAAGCTGAATGATTCAGGTTCCATCTTGTATGGCATTACGCATTCAACAATTTCCATACAGTGTGTTTAGATTGAGATGAAATTTCTTATGAGATCATCAGTGAGATCATCATTGGTGTGACTATTGCACTTCACATGATGAGCTCTGATGTTTACGGATGTGCTGTGCATCTCATGTCACTAGCCAGGTGAGTATCAAACAATGATATTGGAACTTGTTTTTGATTAGTTCAAATACTTGAACATTTGACGTACTGTGTTTTTTTTCATCATACTAAGCTTTTTATTAAAAATTTTTCTTTTCTTTTTCCAATGTGACATGTAACTTAATTTTTTGTCTGTTCAATGGTGATTCTTTAATGCCACATATAACTTTCACAATCTGAAAGACTGACTTCTTCCACTTCTTGCATTTTTTTTTTTAACTGACCTGTTGATATTTGTTAATTGCATGTTAATTCAGCCATCATGACTGCTCAACATGTTAATTTCATGTCATACAGCTGCTTCCATAAAAATGATGACATTTCCTCTGTTGTCACTTTTCTTTTATATCTTTCTTCTGCATTATATTAAAGATTAGCTAAGTGAGCAAGCACGACGGTTGCCTTTTCGAATGTGTGAGACCGCGGGCAATAAGCTCATTAAACTATACATAGTTCCGTATCAGCTTTGCATCATGGAAAAATCTCCATAATGTTTTTAAATGAGTTTGTTCGTGTTAAAGCCGTCGATATCCAACAGACATTGAATTGTGTTTTTCCTTGAATGGTTTAATTAATTAACCCCGTTTTAAATGATTATATACGTCGAAATTCGATAAGATAAAATTTATTGTTTTTTGGTAATCTGCTGTAGGGAAGAACAAAAATAATGATTGATATAAACATGTATATAATGAGGGAGAACGAAATATTAGTTTACACGATTTCTAGCCCCTTCCTTCCAATGTCAATATCAGTTTATAAAATGTACTGATACTGAAAGTGTAAAATCCTCATGTCTGGTGTATATAACCCTCAAAGTACCTGGACATTATTAACACGCCAGATGGCTTGCGAAGGTCCCTACATGCCCAAACCAGGTATACACGCAAAGTTTGATTTTTCGACAAGGGATAATCATACACGATGGCAGTATGTGGTGATTGAAATGAAATTTCAATATGAAGCCCGGGAAGCTGTTATCACCTCATTTACAGAAAAACCCTATATTCCACTTTTATCAAGGGAGAATTGAAAATATATACGACTGTGTGGGAATATTGGCATGTTGAACACGATGCGTATTTTTTTTTTAACTTACACTGCAATGCAGTGAAAACGGTTTTTTTTTAGAGCATTTCTTGATTTTTGATTGATTATTGCTTTATTTCCAGCACAATAATTCATTGAAAGTATCAATAATAATAAATTACACAAGTTCATTGAAACATTGCGGGAGGGGTTGGTCATAAGCACAAAAGGCTGTGAATCAAGACGCCCCTCAAGGAAAATAACAAATAATAAAAGCCCTGCTTGAAGACGAAACTACATGTAAGAAAAGATGTATGTATACTACATCAAAGCAGGCTAAAGAAATTCCAGCTTTGATAACTAAAAAAACAATCTCAAACCATCCCATCCATTTTCACCAATAATCATATATATTTTCGTTAACTGTGCCTGTTATCAGTAATGGTGATGTGTACGTCGTCAAGAGTTGAAATGTTAACGATATCAATATGACTCGACTCCAATGTTAAGAAAAGTTACAGACATTTTTTGTCGGTAGCATACAAATAATCAATATGAAACATTAAATTTCTCAATGTGCATGACTGTAAAATGTATACTGGTAAATTTTACGTCTCTATTTTCAGAAATAAAACTGTCATTACTAACAACCATGCACCGTTTGTTCTAATCAAAAGGCTTGTCCAACCTAATGGTCCAACGATAGGTGACAATAAATAAAGGGGGGGTTATACATTCTGAAAAATAATGAGATTGGACTTGGTAAATATATTACTATTACTATCTTGTTCCTTTGAATGAACATCTGCAATACATAATACACGTATCTATGAAAATGGCCCGGGAAAATGGCCTATTAACTAATACATGAGTCCTGCCGCAAGAAGATACCCTTTATACTATGGATTGCAAATTCAATCAATATCTTCTCATCCGTAAATAATCAATGCATACTCTACTTACACATTTAAAGGCTTGTATAACACGATGTTTCCAGTTTAAAAAAATCTTAGCTACATGAAAGCCCATGCTACGGTGTCTTTGATATGCGTCTAAAATGAAAGCCCTGAAAAAATTGCAGTGTAAATCAATCACATATGCTTAAATAAAAAGTGGAAAATATTGGAGAGAACCATTCAGCTTTATCGCATAGACTGCTTGTTGCAGAATTCCTATCGCCCGAAAATTAATATACCAATTTATATCTGCACAATTGTATAAGTGACAGCAATAACTGTCCAAACTTTTGTGTTCTAGGTGTTATTTGTCCATTCAAACATGTCAGATATGTCAGAAGCAAAGTTCGACAAGTTTTTCAAACGGGTCTTTTACAGTGTTATTTGGTCTTTAAACCTTTTTGCATACATCTTCCGCTGATACTATTCATACTGCTCGCCTACTACACTACTTTCCTACTACTACCACTAACTACTACTACTCCCTACTTACTCTACTACTACTACTACTACATACTACTCACTACCTACTACAACAGATTACTATCTTACACTACTTCTATCTATTATACTACTACACCACTACTACTACACTACTAACTACTCTACTACCTACTACTACTACTACTACACTACTACTATACTACACATACCCACACTACTCACTACTACTACAAAGTACTACTACTACTACGATTACTACTACTTACTACTACTACACTACTACTACTATGAATTTACTACTACTCACTACTACTACTACACTACCTACTACTACTACTACTACTGATACAGCTACTACTACTATTTTTCTACATAACTACTACACTACTACACTACTTCTCTCCCGGTCCTCCTCCTCACTCCTCCTCCTAACTAAGCACAATAAAACTGACATAGTATAATTAGCATGGGTTCAGTGTCTATTGAAAATCTTAAATACAAACTAAGTTACATACGCTTCTAAGATTTGAATACAGGAACACCAATACTGGCATGACACGCACGACGTTTCGAGCTTTCCAACTCCTTCTGTCAGCAAACTCATCCCAAATGATCGATTTGAGTAGGCGCGCTCAGCGAAGCAAAGCAAGCCCATCGTCAGCTGCCAGCGAGGTTGGAGTGTTACTCATAGCTGCCGGTAGATGGCTGCCCTTCATCTTGCGGGATAAGTTCAATCTTGGAATCCTACGATTTCGGGGATCTTGCTCCAATTAATTTACGAGGTTCTTTATACATTGGACGGGTGATGGATATTTATTATCTGTTATTTTTTTTTTTCATTGCTTTTCTGAAATGCAACTCGCGATTTTCCAGTTAATGAAAATGGGCGTTCCGGAGCAATTACGCTTGGTGTGTTATGTCTAGCAAAATGAGGCAACATGGATAGTACATTTGTTTTATGAAGGTCGTTTGGAGAGGGATGCATGACGATATAGTTAAATCCTGGGAAAATTGATTTCGTTGGCTTTTGTTTACTTTTAATAAAACTATCCTGTAAACAATCATCGTCCTTCGCCGAATAATGAATATTAGATCATAAAGAGTTACGAAGACAAACTTAATTAATATGAAAATAGAATGAAAACTCCATGAAGGAGCGAATTTGCTGGCACACCGCTTGATTGACTACTGTTCATGTTCTTTTTGTTTGCGAAATAAAAATATATTATCAACAATAATACATGTTGCCACTAGACTCTTTATTGGGCTAAGAATGGGAAAAACAGTAATACAACTTAAAACGTGCCAATCTCCGGGCG
>JZLH01S0001427.1:72087-90350 GCA_001188425.1 Eucidaris tribuloides
AGTGTTAAGATACAGGATAACAAAGCTTATCGATTGTTGTTAATGACTGTATCCGGTGATCATTGTACTCTAATAAATTACCAAATTTGGAAGGCAGAATACACTCTCTTGAATTGTGTTGTATCCTCTCACAAAATGTGTCATGCATGCATATATTATAGCCTTGCATTCTTGCAATCTTTACATTTGTATGGAAAATTAAACATAATTAAGCAGAAAAAATGTCATTTTATCCCAATACAGTGTTTTATATTACAGTGAAATAATTTTAGATTTGTTTTATGAAAACAAAAATATTCAATTAAAAGGAAACAGAATTACTGAAAATGTGCTGTACATATGATATGTATTAAATCCATATAATTGAAAATCTTGTAATTTGGCACTGATATTTGTATACTTAAACTTTGTTCTTTGATGTATTTTACACAGAGACAAATCATGAAATAAACAGTCACAAAAATTTGGAGACATTGCGATAAAACTTTGAGCTTTTGTATGTTATTCCAACTCTTTATTTTGTGTTCATGCAATGCTAGTGGTGATTTAATTATATAGTAAAGGGGGGAGTGACAAAATTGGATTTTATCCCTGCTTTTAATCTTTGAAACTTGTATGATTATTTGATAACAGATCCATAACTCATATTAAAACTGCAAGGTGTTAACTGTTACGAAATATGTTTTGGGAAGTTGGTCAAAATAATCATGGTATGGTGTGCTGGCTCATATGATAAGGAAATAATCAGCGAAAAAAAAATTATGAATCAATGTAAGTGCAGGTAATAATTTATTTAATACAGAATTCATAAGTATTCTGTCAACATCATTGGTCACGTAATTTATTCAATCAAATTGATTGTGTAGCAAATTCTATGGAATTTCCAGTATTTAAGTGAATGTGGCATTTAACAGTTTTTTCATAGTTAGATGGATATGGGTTTTCAGGAAACCATCTGGTTTAGCCAGTTTGGAAGATGACCAAAATAATACCATATGGATTAACAGGAAACCATCTGGTTTTCATGATCGGTTAGCCAGATTGGGGAATAACCAAAGTAATAAAGTACTTTATCCTTTTTCATTTTTTTTCACCCCAGGAACATGAAAAGGCCCAGCAAGCGGCCACTCCTCCCTCATCGGAGCCAAGTGGGGGCGTGTCCATCCAGGCCTACGAATCTCTGCAGAAGAAGATCATCAGTCTGAAGCAAAAGCTGGCTCATGTAAGCTTCTAAATTAAAATCCAGCATAATGAGCGGATTTAGTTTGGTTTGGTTTTTGTTGAGTTTTTTTTTTAAGTCAGACTGGGGGGCCCAGAAAAAACTAAGTGTTACATTTATGTTTATTTTACTTAAAACACATTTACAGTAGAAATAAATATGTGATAATCACGGTTAAAATGTATATTTCATGAGTTTTCAGGTTAGATGTAAATTGTGTTAAGGAGGTAGTCAATTTTATTTCTTCCAGTAGATTGTTCCACAAACGTGGTCCGGCAGGTAAAAAAGATCTTCTACCCCATGATCTATTGACAACAGATTGAGTGTAAAGAAGTTTGTTACTGGAACGGAGAGGCCGGTTAGATTGATGAAGTTTGAACAATTCAGTAAGATATGCAGGAGCAATTCCATGACAACCACGGTACATGAAAAGAAGAATTTTAAAGACAATCTTATGTGATAGAATATTCTTTTGCAAGTATAATGAATCTATTATAGGGCCGATTTTACGAACAAGTTCACATATAATTTCTATGGGACACCATTAATGGGATGCATTTTTACCGCTGTACCATGCTAAATGGGAGACTACTGAACAAAAATTGATGATCTAAGTGTTGTTTTGCTCAGAAAAAAAACATGCTATCAGATAAATGGAAAAAGCAATTTCTGTTCGATAATGAATGGAAAAAAATCACCATATTGGCATTTTTATCTGGGCTACCCAGTATAAGGGCTCTTGCCATATTCATTAGCTAAAAAAATCCCCCTCTGTGAACAGATCACTATGGTAGCAGTTCTGCTTTCTGGGTTCGGAAATTTTTCATGATTATATGCAGTATATTTAGTAAATCATTTTAAGAAGCTCAGATCAGTTTTCAGTTGTTTTGATGTTAAATCTGTTTTATTGTTTCTTCTGCTGTCTATTTTCATCTACTTAATTATTAAGGGATTTAAAGGCAAAATCACATTTGTCCTCATTTCTTCCCCTTTGGTGTAAATGCTGTGGGATTTTGTTGGGGTGAGGTTACCAAAATACCAACCCATGATTACAATTGGATACACCTTTTCCAGATGAAAATTTTAGGGAAGTGTGTTTAGCGTTTACATAATCTAACAGGAACAATGCATCTTGCAATGTTTTCTCAATTAACAATCTATTGTATGTCTATCACAATGCAAACATGAGGAACATCATTCAGTTCTGGAGTGTTAATTTCCTTGTGATGTGAAATACACTAAGGGTATTCCCCAATTTCATTGCATTGCCCTTTGCATAAGTTGTGTCTGTTACGGAGAAACAGGAGAACAATCATGTAAATTACATAGAAAATTAAAAATACCGTGATATAAAATGCTATCAGGGTTTTGCTGAACTTTGTTTAATTGCCCTGTACCAAAGTTGGCTGTGTTTATCGAAACAGGAAAACAATCACTGAAATTAAGTAGAAATAAAAAAATACAGAGTTTCATGGAAAACATGTTTTTCATATTCCAAGAATGTTACCAATGAAAATAAAATAAAATATCAAAATATATCTGTTCTTACACACAATATATAAGAAGGAAATGAGTTTGGTACATTATAATGCTTGCCCCTTTTGTATTTTTTGTAGGAATAAATTAGTTGCTAAGCAGTTCAGTCTGCATATTGAAAATATGCAATGCATCAGTGTTGAAGAGAATGCAAAATTGCTATGATTTATGAGCCATGGCATTGTGCTACATTGTTTGATTTACAGTGCAGTGTGCCTTCTACATTTATAATTTTAATATTCACTTTTTTTTCTGTTAACCAAAGAACACAAAAGTTGAACTATATAATAGAAAAGAACTTAAATTTGACATTTAGAAATGGCAAAACTAATGGTCCTATCATTAAACTTCTACTTGTTCCTAGAACTGGAATTTTCTTTTATCAATAAATCCTCTGTTGTGTTGAAAATTAGAGTGATAATTCTGTTTATTCTATTTTTTTTTCATTTTAAAATATTAAAAAAATTACTTGAGAGTAATAATCTCTAGCAAAACTGTTAGTTTTAAACAAAATGCACTTTTTATACTGCCAAATGTTTTGGTACATGGAGTATAATATTGACAAATTAACTGATTTTAGTTCATTTGCTTCCTTATCATCATCATCATCATCTTCATCATCATCATCATCATCATCATCATGAGAAGGTGTTGTTTAGAGCACTCTACAGCAGAGTCAGCACAGGCTGTAAACTTCATCCTTTCAAAAATTATTCTATCTAATTTTATTCCAAAGATGGCCCATTAATCCGTTGAAAACAATTTGATTTAACTACAACACACATTCTCCCTAAACTCCGGCCCAAGATGTTCCATTTAAATCTCCAACAGGTTAACTATCTAGGAGAATATTGCAGTCTTTTGACGTCAAGTCCGTGATGTACGTTGTACGTTGTACGTTGTACTTTTGCATATAAATCAAGAAGACAATCTGTGAAATGTTCTTTTCTTGTCCTCTCAGGTTGTGAAATTGAATCATTCTTGGGACGATCAGTACCACCGCATGGAAGCAGCGCTGAGACAGGAAATTGACAAAGCCAAGCAAGAGGTCGCCGTGGCAACTGCTAAGGTAGAAGAAAAGAAGCAAGACTGGATGAGGAGGGAGAAGGACCGTGATGAAATCTTGGTGGCCGCTAAGCAGAGAGTTGAACAAGCCGAGGTGAGAAGCTTACAGAAACCATGTCTTAAATGTATTCAAATTTATGCATGCCATCAAATTGACATGTTTTACCATTGAAGACTACTGTATAAATTGAAAATTTGCTGGTGGTTTTATTTCCACGAATTTTGCAACCAAAGAACCACAAAAAATTTCACTTCCTGATTTACCTGTACAAAGTGAATGCAAATGCAATAAAATCGCAAAAAATAAACTCTTGCAAATTCTCCGTTTTTAAGAAAAATAGTAACCCTTTAGCCACTGAAAACTCTGTAGAAAATGGCTTATGGTTCCGTGGAAGGTACAGCAATATTGCCCTCAACGGTGAACAAAAGATGGGCGTACAATGTATACAAGAGCGCAATATAGGGATGGGCGGTTTCGGGCGGTTTAGGGAGTAATAGACGGGCGGTTTCGGGCGGTTCAGGTGCTAAAGGGTTTTCAGTGATATTTCTAGTTAAATTTTGCGTGATGTTTGTCACATTTTGTTTGTATTTTTGGCCTTACTTAAGGTACATATTTTAACCTTTTCATCCTGTTATTGTCTTCTTTGTACTAACAGAAAGAAAAAGCTGAAATGCAAGTACTGATCAGCCAGCTAAATGAGCAGAATGCCAAACTGAATCGTTACACCGTGTCACTACAGGAATTTAAACAGGATTTGGAGACTGAAGTTAAGCGTCTCAATGAGGTAAAATGACTTTACTGATAAAGTGTACTAACCCCTTGGGAACATCAGGCTTCTTCAGGTGCCCAATACATTGCACACTGAAAGACAAAGGGCTTCTACAGAAACCCAGAAAATGTGACAAACTTTCAGTCAAACATTGGACAAACAGTAGAGTTTTATTGCCTAATGCCTGTGTCCCATATATTACACATTTTTGACCAGTATAAATGAAGAGACCGGAAGATTGTGAGTTCAACTCGCAGTTGGGTCATACCAAAGACCATCATAAAAAATGGCACCTACTACCTGTAGCCTGGCATTCAGATATCTAGATGGTGTAGGGAATTGAATGCATGAGACTACCAGAGGATAACCACCCCCCCCCCCCCTGTAATCAAACCATCTTATGCAGCCATGTTGCCTAGAGTTACTGAAATGGAGATAGGCACTGCCCGATGTTCCACTGTAGGAGCAGGACAGGTTTAACTTTCAATAAATGGAGAAAATGTTCTGTGTAGAATATTTAGCACACATATTTTCCATAGAGCCCAGCACAAGATATCATGGGACTAGTCATGAATGGGTTAATGCTGTGATCAAACTGTCCTTTCAAATGCCCCACCCCTTTTTATCTCATATCCAGGCCATGGAGCACAAAGTGCACATCTCTGAAAAGGCAACGAGACCCGCCCCCTCACAGGCACCAGTGAAGCAGGTTGCAGCAGCTGCAGCCGCCCCTTCCACTAAGAGAGCTCAGAAGGAGAAGTCAGGAGCACCACGGGAACTGACGAGCCACCAGGAACGGTCTGTGCTGGAGAGCATGCCACGAGATGACCTCATCGAGGAACTGGGACTATTAAAGCAGCAGGTGAGACACTCAGTGATTGATTGAATGAAAAGATGGATGGATGAATGAATGAATGAATGGATGGATGAGTGAATGGGTGGTTGTATGAATAGATGAATGAATGAATAAATTGATATTTGAATGAATTAAATGAATATGGATTAATCAGTGAATGGATGAATGAATAAATGATTGGATGAATGAATGAATGTATGGATGAATAGATGGATGGATGGATGGAAAAATGAGCAATGTGTTTGAAATGTTTCATTGTTATCAAGTCATTATTTGTATGTGTAGCATGTATGTATCAAGTCAAGTCAAGTCAAAAGTCATTGGCATTTAGGCAAGTCACTTTTTGTACAAATATGAAAGGTTTATCTTGCAAAGGTAAATTCATGCTGATCAAGTCACTCATATATCTTTAAGATAGGTCATGATTCATTTTTGCAAGTCAAGTAAAGTCAAATCACTTTTTCCTTTCAGGTTGACGTCTATAAGAGTGATTTCTACAAAGAGCAGAGGGATCGGCAGCGTGCCATGGGTGAACTGGATGAGATTAAGACTGAACTGCACAGGACCAAAAAGAAGATGGATAAACAAAAGCAACAGGTAAGATGCAGGAGAGAAAACTTTATCACCATTGTTGGTAGGAGTACTATTGACTTGTATTGAGAGAATGTACCATGATGATTTTTCTTCTGTTTTGTGTGGTCAGTTTTGAATGTTGATTTATTTAAGATAGTGAGTGATTGATTGAATGAACTTTTCAATGAAAGATTAGTGGATGAATGAATGAATTAGTGATAGATGGATGAATGAATTGATAAATGGATGCATGAATGAATGAATGAATAAATAAAAGAATGAAATAAACAATCACTGAATGAATGAATATATCGTTGAGTGTCTGGCAAATGCTGTAAACAAAAGGGCGTTAACAGTAAATTGCCTCTAAATTGAAAAAAAAAAAATATTCCATATTTCTGCCTAACATACTAATAGAAGGACCTAAAATAACAATACTTTGATTTCATGTGAAATAAGCCAATAATTTTCACGTTACATGCAATTTACTGTTAACACCCTTTTGCTTAGAACATTTGTTAACAACTTTCTGCCAGGCGCACGACGATATGCTTAATTCTTATTGTGCAAGACGTTATGAATGCAGTTAAATACAAAATTAGAAACAAATTTAATCAGAATTTCCGAGCCAATTTTGTTAATTCTTTTTATGGGATGAATGTGTAATTTAGGCTTGATCGAGTCAAGTCAGTTGTTTTTCACAAATGCTGTTTCATGAATTAGCTCAACCAGAATGTAAACTCCTATGGTATCAAGATTCCTCTGCATAAGTAGCATCAGGAATATTTACCCCGTGTGAAGCTTAGTCTGCAATGGCCTACACCCCTACAGGCATCTGTAGTTAGAGTGTGAGGTACCACAGCTTGTATGGTAGCCTATACCACATTCCTGGAAGGACTTATGAATAAAGCTGACTGAGAAGGAAATATACCTCAGAGTCCAAGCCTGAAAATAAAAGAAGTCCAGGGGGTGAAGCGATTGGAGGATCTCAATGTTACTGTAAGATGTCCTACAGGAGAGAGAGGCAGACAACACCGTCAAATTTGTTTGGAATCACAAAGAGAGGAAGAGGCACTGAGGAGAGAGTAGGATAAGAAGTCTTAAAACCGTATGCTATATATGGAACAACCAGCAGGAGAGGCTGCAAAAAGGATTGTTTGAAATTCACATCCGACACATCACTCCAAGCCATAATAGCACCTTTGCTATTCCAAAATGTTACCAACAGGTAACAATTTTGATTAAGCAAAGGAGACATGATATGTCTGTAATAGTGAAATGATTGACAAATGCAGGGATGCTATCTATCTGAGACAGCTTGGAGGTAAAAACAAGGCGTTTGTAAATCAAAACAGATCAAGGAAGAAGGGAATCCAGTTGATGTCATGGCAGGACACATGACAACTTCACAAGAGAGGGAGTAAAGGAGAAAGAAATAAACATAGGCACATACTGGCATTGGTTCTGAGACACTCCTAATGACCACTGGTAACACATCACCTTATCGTCTGGTCGTCGTGGCAACAGTATTCATATTCTGACAACCCCAATCAGACAAACAGTAGGATGTTTGTAGATGGGCCAGTTTGCTGACAAGACGGTCCATACAGGGGTAGATTTTCTGATGCTTATGCCCATGCAGAGGAATTGTAACAACATTGGTAGTTGCCAACTGGTGGCCAATTTGTCCTGTGTTAATGATTGTACCAATATCTGCTTTTTTTTGATTTACAGTCCTAGCATTATTTGATTTTACTTTGTTACCAAACAATTTTTGTAAACTTGTAGTTAAAATTAATGGTTACCAGATTTGTCCTGTGTAAACTCTATGAAAATTAGAGATTTCTGGGGGCAACAGGTTAAAATCATAGTACCACCACATGGTGGTGGACATGCGTAGGCTGTGGGTAACAAATTTAGTAAAGGAAGAATAGTTTTATTCCATTCTCATTTCCTTTCCAGCTGAGCACCTGAGGCGTACTTTCAACCCATTTTGTTTTACTAAGCTGAATCATCTTTCTGGAGTAATGATTGGACAGTGTATTTTGAAATTGACATACTACAGTTGAAGAGATATAAAACTTGTCTTTTCAAATAAGAATAAACCTGGCTTAGAAAGGCAAAGTCACAAGTAAATCAAATTGATTGGTCTGAAATGATTTAATTTGATTTGATTTAATTTGATTTGATTTAATTTTGATGATTTGATTTGATTTCATATGCTTATTTGTAGTAACTTGTTTCTTGATTCAGCTTCTGCCTCGATCAGAAATGATGCGGTTGAGGATCAGGAAAGCTGCTAAGTCTCCATCTTGGTTAAAAGAGTCAATGAAATGGTTACCGTAGTTACCAGGATCAGATGCCATATCAGAGTTTTGACTCATCTCCCAGCCAACCCATTAAATGAGGAACTGCCAAGAAAAGAAGAATGTAAAACATATCTACCAAATACAAGATGTTCAATGTCATCTGCTGGAGCTCTTGCCAGAAGAAATGTAACACTGCTTAAGATGACAACGACAAGAGATTAAAATGGCAGCTGAATTCCTGTCTATGACAGATGGCCAGATGGGAGTGTACAGTCTGCAACATTTCTGCTGAGTCACCATCAACCAGTTGCAGGTTCTTTGATCTATTTTCTTAAGAATCTGCTCCAGATCAGAAGATTGTTTGTGTTGTTTCAGAATAATCTCAATTTGTGAGTGCATTGGGTAGGAGAATGTCTACCCTACTTTACTGAAGAGTATGATGGAATCTACACAGGAGGTGGGAAGTAGGTGTGGTCCATTTTCCTTCTGTCTTTCTAAAGATGATTGTGTCCATTATTGCTGGTGTGAACAATGAAAGTGCAATGATCGTGGACTCTAAAATTGTCATTTGGGTGATAGAGATCGAGAGGTAGTAACACACTGGTAGTAATATCAACAAAATTACTCCGAAATGCAGATGTAGATGTCGTCTGACAGCTCTACATTAAAGTGGGAGGACCCAATTCTGTAAGAAGTTGGAGAAAATGGGTGTGGAAGACTGATGCTGACTAGACAGGAATGCATAGCTGATAAGAGGGAGAGCAGTGAGGCAGAATCATCAGGAAGGAAACAAATTCACTGTTCTTATTTTGATGATTCCAATTAATTGTGAAAGTTGATATCTCCCCAAAATAAGGAAGATAAATAAATGTTTTCTGTTTAATTTTTTGTCTGTAAAAATAGTTTCACTATCTTCATTATTTTCACGGTTTACATTTTTGTCTCTTTTTATCCTTGCAGGAGTTCCAAATCATAATTCCCCAATCATGTCCTTGACTTGTAGAATTTTTCAAGAAAGGAATGAATTTCACTGTCACAATTCAACAGGGTTCCCAGACCATCAGGGAAATCAGGAAAAATTATTTTACTTTTTTCCAGTCAGGGAAAAGTCATGGAATTTTGATTGGCCCAAAAATCGAAAGTAGTCAGTCAGACTCTGTTATATTTTGTTGCAAATCATAACAACATCCATTGGATGACTGGGTATGGTGTTTTTTTTAGTGTAGCCTCTTTGACTGCAGTAAGTAGCTGTTAGTATTACATTGCAGTGTTTTATACTGCAAATAGTTCACTGCAACAACATAAACAACATGTGAAAGTGGAAATGAGTTGAAATAATTATCATGGAATTTTGAGACTTCGTCAGGGAAAAATCAGGAAATTTTGTTTTCTTGAAATGCTGGGAACCTGTTCAAGGAAGATGATACTTAATGATAGATTCAAAGTGAAGGAATGCAGTATCTCTTCCTACAATGTTGGTGTTTTGCAAGTTTGTTGGAACAATCCTTTTCAAAAGAACAAAACTTCACCCCCAAACAGCCACTCTTCAAATTCTCATCTAACAATGAGTAATGCATTTTTGATGTCATGTTATGGGTCTTTTTTGGTAATACAATTATTATGTTAATGGGCATGTACATGTATCAATTCAAATTTCTGATTTCATTTCAAAGATATTTTGAGTTTTTGTTTTCTATTTTTTTTTCAGACAGATGAATTGTAAAGCAAAAAATAGTGAAGATTCAAGAATAGTGAACTAATGAAACTTACTAGTGAAATCTTAGAGATGTAGATAGGGAGACAGCATGCTGAAGAAATGTGTTGTCCATGTCTGTAGATTTCAGTGTTTGTGTATTGTGAATGCATGATTGGTGATTTAAAGGCAAGGTTCACCCTGACATCAAGTTGGTTTTAATGAGAGCAGAACAATGAGAGAAACATATTAATGAAAGTTTGGCGAAAATCCACCAAGGAATAACAGAGTTATGAAGTTTCAAAGTTTTAAATTTGTGACGTCACATGCGAGCAGCTCTCCATATGTCACATAATATAAATTCCATAAATTCAATTTTTAATAGTTCATGATAATTGAATGCGTTTTTTTTTTCATAGTTGTATGTATAAAATAATGTTTCTGATAATATAATTGAATGCACAGGTAAAATCATTTTCAAATTTCTGAGAAAACGGCATTTTATGGAATTTATATCACATGACATAAGGGAGCTGCTCGACATGTGACGTCACAAATTTAAAACTTTGAAACTTCATTAACTCTTGTTATTCCTTGGTGGATTTTCGCCAAACTTTCATTAATATGTTTCTCTCATTGTTCTGTTTTGATTAAAACCAACTTAATGTCAGGGTGAACCTTGCCTTTAAATGTACATAGCTTCTCGTACTTGTGTAGAATTGTACTGAAGAGGATGAAACACAATTGGCACTGGCTGTCTGCCATGGAACCAATGATCAGGCCAAAAATTTAGTTGATTTGTCAAAAATACACACACTTTGCCAAATATTCTGTTAACCCGTTTGAGATAATTTGCATTCAGTATAACACGCTTACATGTACTTCATAGACCCCAACCCAAGATATCTCATTCTTAGTCTCCACTGGGTTAACCCAGCATACAGTATTTCAGATTGTTATCTAAATAGGGGGTTTCAAGCGCTGTGATATTAACGCGTATCTCGCACGCAAAGGAATGCGCGTATACGCGCTGCAGTTAGACGAGAGGGTACATCGGAAAATGTCGTACAATGAGGAAAAATGTTGTACACATCCGGGAACTTTTGTGTTAACCCGTGGCTGACTGATGCTTGTGGCTAACAAGTTGATCCAGTTTTCCACTTATACAACATATAACTAAGAATTAAAACAAAATAAATCATTGTATCGTCATTTCTGTATAATGTGGGTGTTTTGCTTAATTTACTAAATGTGGAGAAAGATGTGAATTTTGATGGATAAGAGGAATAACTTGTCTCACAAAAAATGAAATCAGTGGATAGCCATTGACAAACTCAATTAGATTTCAGAGATTTGGAGAGGATTTAGTTAAATTTCTTATTTGATAAATTTCTAGTGGATTTAGATAACAATAATAATATTGGATGGCTTATTTTCGGTGGACACAGAAAATATTGTACTCCTTATGAAAATATCGGACTCGTCTGCGACTCGTCCGATATTTCTCACAAGTCGTACAATATTTTCTTGTGTCCACCTCAAGGCCATCCAATATTATATAAATGTCTCAGTCTTACGATTCTACTGAGTTGCATGTCAAACCCGTCCTCACCACACCTTTCATGCTGTATCAAATAGTGTAGTATGTAGCCCTCTTTAACACTTTGGGTGCTATCGGCGCACCAGTTCGCCGAGAAGACAATCGGTTCCATACCTTTGAATTCGAATGACAAACGTCACTGAAGTTCCTAGTAATGATATTTATCGTAAAATGAAGACACAGTGAACCAACTAAATGAGTTAAAATGTCTTGTCTCGATAGTATTTCCATTTTCACAGAAAATCGTACATTTTGGAAAAGTTATACTCAAAACTCAAAAACAATCCAGTCCCTGGTTGACACTCCTGGATTTTTAGCAAAGCACCCAAAGTGTTAAGTAACTGCCGTCTTTTTTTTTCTGTTTTGCACCTCCTTTACCCACGATGTACCCATGTAAGCTGTTGTATAATCTCTCTACCTGTGTTTTAGTCTCCCCCTCTTTCTCTTTCTCATTCTTGGTTGCCATTCAGTAAAGCCTGTCATCTGTCTGTGTGGTTTCCTTGCTATATGCCCTATCCATTTATCTATCTAGCCTTCTTCGCTCCACTGCTGAAGGAAGGTCTCCCCATCAATTTTCCATTTAATTCTGAATGTGCTGAAGTCGCAGATCTACACTACATAATACACATAAATTCCATACAGGATTAAATCCTCTGGCACATTTAGAGTTGAATCTATTCTGTGCCATTCAGTTCCATATAA
This sequence comes from Eucidaris tribuloides, assembly GCA_001188425.1. Classification (NCBI taxonomy): domain Eukaryota; kingdom Metazoa; phylum Echinodermata; class Echinoidea; order Cidaroida; family Cidaridae; genus Eucidaris; species Eucidaris tribuloides. The sequence goes on from JZLH01S0001427.1 coordinate 84,411, forward strand.
CACTGCCATATTCTCTGATATCATCCATCCACCTTCTACTTTGCCTGCCTCTTCTTCTTGCATAAGGTCTGGGAGTCCAGTCAGTTAGTCTGTGTGTCCATCGATCATCTTTCCTTCTGGCCAGATGACAAGCTCACCTCCACTTCTTTGATTTAATTTCCTGTACTATGTCCCATAGACCCATACTGCTGTTTTCCTTCTCAAATCCTGGTTACTAACATTGTCTCTCTTTGTAACCCCAATCATAACTCTTCCCATAGTCCTTTTGGTAACCCTACATGTCCCACTCATCCCCAATTCACTTCCTTAATATTTTCCATTATGTCTTTCACTTTTGCTTCCAATAATAGTATTTCTTATTTTCTCCCATAGCGTGACTTGCAAACTGTTTCTCTCCATTGCACTTTGAGTAATGATTAGTTATAGCTCAATACATTTTGTTATATTCCATCTGTTGCAGCCATAAGCCATTGCGGAAAATATACATTGGTTAAAGTTCCTCCTTTGGGCTAAAGGTATCTCTATCGCATGAGATATCCTTGTACATACCAAGGCTTTTCCAGTCATGTTTCATCCATGATCAGGATTTCTTCCTGATGGAATCCTGCAAAAAAGTGCTGATCAGAGTCAAATCTGCCATCCCCCTTTAATATTAATTTTTTCCTCAATCCACGGGATGTGAGATTTACATGTAAATTGCTAGATGCCTGACATGCTTGAAGATTGGTTTCCATGGCAACACAGTGTCAACAGCCCAAAGTGACAGTGTTTTGATTGGTGGAGTATCTGGAGGGTTGTTGTTCCAATAGTTCCTACAAAAGCTTCATCGACTAAACATGGCTTAGTAGGACAAAAATTGGGCACCACAGTTTGAAGATTGATTCCCACCTTTTACTATTTTGAAATATAAACCTTTGGATCTGCTACAGGATCCTGTTCAGGACTAACAAATCTATGTTTCCATATATGTCTGTATGAATGCTGAAACCTACTATACACCCCTCTGACTTGTTTCAACAAATAATGACTCATCATAAAAAGGGTCAGTTTTTGAGTTTCCAATTTAAAGGGGGTTTTCTGATGTGCCAGAAGTCTGATAGACCAAATGTCCAGTGGACCAAAAGTTCAAAAGTCATAAATTGTCCTGTTCTTTATATTTATCAAAGAATAAAATAATAAAATAAAAAATGCAGTTACTCAATTACAAGGCGGGGAGCATGGAGGCATGTGTCTTCTCTGAAAGGAAAAAAGGTCGCATATGATACTAAAAGTATATACTTCATTTGGCATTTGTTGGTCACTTACATTTTCAGGTGCTCTTACAAACGGAAAGCACTTAGTATTTTCAGTCTACTGGATCTTTGCTCTATCAGGCCATCGATGGGCTAAAACTATTTTTCAGACAAGCAACTTCCTCTTACGAATATACTGAAACTTTGTGCCTGTTTCATTGCCTCTTCAAGTACATTCAGCCTGTCAATTCTACTTGTGCAACATAATCCATTATGAAGTACAATACTTACATATCTCGGTTGGCCGACAGAAGGACCGTAGCAAATGTTCCCAGTAGAAGGGTCTTAACATTCAATTGCCTCAAATTTGAAAACTATTGGCCCGTTTCACATGAAATCATGGTCATGTGATATTTTTTAATCCTTTCTGTCAATTTTAAGTGCAAATATCAAATAGGCAATATTTCTCAAATTAGAGAAAAATTGCTGTTGAGACCCTTTTGCCAGGAACATATGCTACGGCCCTTCTTCCAGGAACATATGCTAGGGCTCCTCTGCTAGACATCAGATGATATTTACTTTGGTAAAGTCATTTCTTATACTGCATTGATATTGGCACTGAACATTTGCATGATTTGTTTTTTCTCCTCACAGATGCAGATTCTACAGGACCAGGCACTAGCTTATGAATATCAAGCAAATGAAACTAAAATGGCCCCGCCTCCGTTGCCTCGACGACCAAAACAAGCTCCGAAAACTCGTCTCTCAGTAAGTATGCCTATCCAGACATATGTAGATGGATGGAGGGATGAATAGTTTGGTTTACAACTCTTTCCCCTATTCTAATAAATGCATGTGTCCATCAAATATGTGCTACAAATACAGAAGGAACATACCATCCATGGATCAGGGAGGTAGGAGTTGAGGAACGGTGCATATGTGGCATGTGTTGGTGTCGGTTGGGGAAAACTGCATGACTATTTTTACATACACTCGTGTATACGAACACAAACATACAAAACAATTTATTGAATTATATTTTGGGGGAAATAATGGAATATGATATTTTACTGACGAATTTATTTGAAATCACCTTTTTCAAAGTTGCATGAAAAGTATCTGTTATTTTGCCCTGATCATTCTAAACATTTTGTAATTTGAATCAACTGATCATAATCCTTAAGAAATAAAAGTTAAAGAGCCTTTTGAAGTTGAAATTTTGTTTCGATAAGTGGCTTGTCTTGAAATGTTTGGCGCATTAAGCTTAGAAACAAGGTGGTTTCTAAGAGATTCAGCCATGCAAGTGGAATAGGTTAAAGCAGTCCATAATTAACTGACTCCATTTTGTTTATCTTTAAAAAATATATATATATTTACCTTTTTTTTTTTTTTGCTTTACCAAGGTCCCTTTTTTCTTTGTTTGTATTTGAATCTGTAGCAGCAGGATTTATTTTACAACATGAGGCAAGGTCCGCGATCCCCTCCCTATAGCCAGCAAGTGCGATCTCCACCTTTTGAAGAAGTGAGGTTTTGATAATGTACTTCAAGTGTGATATAACAATACATTGATTTTATTGCCGTCTTTACTGAATTCATCTTTGATTAATCTTAATTTCATATTTTTTGTTTGATATAGCATCTTGTTTACTTTGTTTACTTTGATCGCTGACCCACACTCCAGTAGCTGTGATTTTTTTTGCCGATTTGCACAGTAAAACGTTAGTCTGTTATTATGTTCATAGTGATGCAAGTAACAGTGCTATCATTTTTGTACACACCACTAGCAATCTAACCATATGAGATTCTTCATACAGTAATATGGGACTTTCCAGCCACCCATTGTTCATAACATTAGCAATAAGAATTATCAGTATCAAACAAAAGAGTGGCATGAATATGAAAAATCAAATTCCAGTCAAAGCTTTAGTCGACTAAATTATTACAACTTATGATAGCTATCACGGCATCTTCAAATTCTCTCAAATTGAGGTAAAACTGGGCGATTCACTTGAGTAACATTTGCCCATACATTTAAGTCACAGATTCAAATAAGAATACACAAGAACACAGCAGTAATGAGATAAGCATTTAGCTTTATTGATGATACTGGGCACCAAATGATTACCACAGTGAATAACCATGCGGCATATATACAACCAAGCATAATACACAATGGAATGATTGATATGTGTACATCTGGTGGAAACTGACCACTCACTGGGGTGGTCCTATGGTACTTCCAGTAATTCTCCCTATCGCATATAGTTCTCCGAATCTGAACGCATATGGCGCTCTATTTTTTTACCCTTAATTCTTGGGAAATAAACTTCTGGCGTAAGCAAGCGCAATACATATCGAACGCTAAAGTACTCGTGGATCGTGTCAAAATCTTTCTTATTACAAAGTTCATTTCATATCCGTAATGTTACATTTGATGGTATTTTGCGAAGCGGCCCAATGCTGGGGTAAACATTTGCGTCTTTCCTGGCGAGAATTTTGAGTTCATTCTGTCGTTTACTGGACGTAGGAACATTTCTTTCTGCAAGAAATTCCTTTCCACGCGACACGGACATTCTCCAACATTGGTCATCGGTCGATCCATGTTTGCTTGGGTAGGAAGAGGTATTAATATTACAAATTTGATGAGGTTCGAAATGACATGTTTTGTGCATTTCAATGTACGATTTACCGAACCGGAAGTACACATCCCAAGAACTTTTGATTAGATATCGGTATTACGAGATGATATCGCTTGATATTGGCCATATGCGATAGGGAGAATTGCCTCTTGCCCATGAACTCTTGATGCCAGGTTGTCTGGCAAGGCTGTCTGGCTAACCTGTCATCCAAGACACTACAACCCGTTAATACATTAAAAGCGTCAACTTCACTTAATTCAATTTGAATTTATCAGACCTTATTTTCACAGTAACCGACATTTCAGGCATAAGGCTTTATGAGAAGTGATGATTTAAGTGACTATACATCATGAATGAGGATATTTTGGGTTGTGCCAATCAAGCACACAATCTTAAAATTTTGGCTCTGTTTTTTTTTTTTTCTTAACTTTTATCAACCTTCTAGGAGCAGGATCATATTTATGAATCCATGCATGCCGTGGGACCCCCATCTCGTTACGAACCAATGCGCCCTCGACAATTTAAGAAAGTGAGGTTTTGATTGCGTCAATTTTATTGTTTCCAGTTTAATATTCTCTAAATATACAAGTATCAATATATGTATCTACAACGCTCATCATGTCATCATCTTTACTCATTCATGCCATCAACACATTCCATTCATAGCAGTGCCTAAAGGCAAGGGGTTAAGAGAAACCAACTTGAAAGCTGCTGTTTTTAAAAATCTGGAATGCATTGTGGGCAGATATCCGTAATATGGGACAAGGAGGTGCTGGTTGACTGACAAAAAGTCTGTACTTGTTAGCCTGTTGGCTCTGGGAACTGGATGTACCATGTCTTTACTCTATGGTAATCACCAGATGTGGAAGCTGATCGGTTAACATTGGAATTGTACTAAAATTGTAATATTTTGTAAACTAAAAATACATCTTCAAACCCCTCCCCCTCCTTACCATGGACTTCTCCCCACCTCACCCCCACCCCTTGCTAAAATATGTACAATTTCAGTCTAAAAATGCTTGTTCATCTGTACTACTTCACTGATTTTTATTCTGTTTGTATTATCTGATAAAGCTTGGTGTAGGCTGTAAAAGTCTACACATAATTTTGTTATTATACAAAGTAATGCAAATTCATTCAAAACCACAACTTCTTTCATCCTTTTTCTCAAAACATTTCTTGTTTGTTTTGTCTGGAAGTGTTTGGTGGGTGTTTTTAAACTTCTACACCAAATTGTGTAATTCAGTAATTATACAACCATATTCAAAATCACCAAAAAAAAAAAAACACCAATCTCTCTTCCTTATTTCAGAGCAGATTTTGATTAGCTTATTTCAAAGGGCTTGGTGGGGACTTCCAATCTTCTACATATAATTTCCAATCCATTGATTGTGCAAATCCATGCAAAATTTATGTATTGCTGTAAACACAAAAAATTGCTTTTTCCTCTATTTCCTTACTGTGTTTGATTCTGTTTGCATTATCCAATATGTTTTGGTGGGAGCTGCACACATAAAATATGTTATAATTCATTATTTATGCTAATTTCCACAGACCTGCTCAAAATCACAAAAAATAAATGAAAATGCCCATTCTCTTTCATTTCACAACCATCAAAACTTACAATACTGGTAATTGTGTAAATAGTGTAAAATTCATACAGTGTGTGTGTGACAGCGTGTTGGATTAGAAACTTTCAAAACTTGACAGAAACTTTGTGTTTTAATAGACCATTCAGAAATTAGCACCATCCCATAGGCGTGCACTTTCAGCAGGGACGTACAACATGCAGTATTGCATAATTACTGACTCACTTGTTAGTTACCATTTGAAGAGGGGGTCATATGGGAAAATTCATACATGCTGTGGAATTCCCAACAGTTGATGCAAGAAAATGCTGTCTAAAAGTTCACAATTATTCCTTCATTTATTTAGTCATTTCCTCATCAATAAAACAATACATCAGTATTGAATATTACAAAAACAGAATAATTAAATTTACAAATATAATAAGGGAAATTAAAAAAGAGAATTTGAATAAAGCCACAGATTTGTGGAGATAATAAGAG
>JZLH01S0001428.1:0-25095 GCA_001188425.1 Eucidaris tribuloides
AAATGCAGCTATTAGTGTTCTGTACATAACAAAGTTAACTTAGATTTCCTAATCTAAAGACTGCTTAGTACTCACCTCACCTGGACATTATACTCTACTTCGCTTTCCTAAAGTCCTGTAGCTAACACTGACTGATAAGTCTTAGTATACTGTCTACTGCTTTGAGATTTAGAACTTAACCTCTTGACAGCCAAGTTTTGATGGTAGACAAGGTAAAAACAAAAATAATTTTACATGAATTTGAGGTTCAAATGTATTTCTGTGAAACCCTTGTTTCAAAAATTGGACCAGATGCAAAAAGATAAAACATGATTATCTTATTTTCAATGTAAGGGTTTCTATCTTCAAAGCAAAGATCACAAGCATGGACTGAAAAATCTTATTGAACCTGTTCAGGACTGGTCATACAATACTTGTCCTGAGGTCTACGCAAAATGTGGGATAGAGAAAAATCAAATTGTCTTTAAAGGGTTAATGAGGACAGAATTTACAAATACTGCCTTGAGATATTGGTTACCAGAAACTCAATCAATTTTAGTGTTTTTTTTTGGGGGGGGAGTAAGTAGTGTTGTCTTGATAGATAGGCAAATTCTGTCTGTAAATCAAGCTGTTTGTTTAGAACGTGTGCGATTACTAATAAAAAGATGTTGTCCAAGATCCCCCCCCCCCCAAAAAAAAACTAAATAAATAAATAAAAAAAAAAAATCCTCCTGAGCCAAAAACAGATCATCCATTCAGTTCATGGCCTGGCTGTCCACGGGGTTAAGTCTAAATCATTCCCCTAGCTCCTAGTCTGATCTCCTATGCTTACATCACCACTGATACAGATGCAATCAAACTCCTCCGATATCTTCTTTGCCTAGATGTAAGATTTGGTAAGGAAAAGACAGAAGAGAGGAACATGTACATGCATACAGGTTCACAGAGAGGATGTTGAAAGGTTTGTTTGTTTTAAGGTTGTATATAGTGAAAGCAATGATATCTGATATATGTTTATCCTCTATAATGATTCATATTACAATTATTACATAGTAGACATATTTTACGGTAATTTTCTGTACAATGAATGAAATAAACTACAATTAATTCCAGCATAAATATGATTTAAACCAATAAGATATTGTAAAGCTAGTCTTCACTAGTGTTGCGACTAAAGTTGTCATTAAAGTTTTGAACAAATGTAAAGTGTTTTCTCTTTTTACAGAAGTACAAACCTATGACAAAATGATCATTACTGATGATTGCAGGAGTTCTAATGACGAAAATCTATTATACTGGTTCTAATATAATATGAAATATGAAATATGAAATAAATAGCATTATGACAGGCAAAACACGTCTGCTCTATATTTTAATTAGGGACACTGTAAAGTCAATGTACGTTTTGTCACAACTTTGTAAATCAAGTTTATGATAAGAATTTACTTTGCTACACAGAGTTCAATGAAAAGCCAAATGCTTTGAAATGGTAGCAAATTACATGTTGTGTAAACAGATATAGTCCACAATGCTACAGAATAACACTCTATTTAATTGTCTTCTTTTGTCATTCTGTAAAGAAAGTGATATGATTCAAACAAAGATATATTCCACTAAAATACAGATTCACAAACTGATGAATTTTCTTCTTTAAAGTTCTAATGACACTTTTTCACTGTGAATATCTCCTATTGCAAAAAAAAAATGAAATAAATGAATGATGAATAAATAAATAAATGAACGAATACAATAAGAAAATAAATAGTACATAATTAAACAAATACAATTATATAGATAAATGAAATAAAAATAAAAACCTTCTGACACTCTTGTACTATTTATATCTTGTGTTGCCAAAAAAATGAAATAAATGAATATAGAAGACTGAAGAAACAAATGTATGATGAATAAATAAATAAACAAATGAAGACATATATAAATAAATGAATAAATAAATAAATAAAAATAAATACATAAATAAATACATAAATAAATACATAAATACATAAATAAATAAATAAATAAATAAATAAATAAATAAATAAATAAAATAAATCAATCAATAAATAAATAAAGGAATAGTAAATAAATAAATAAATAAAATAAATAAATATGAAAAAAAAGATCATCTGAACTCACCTCCTTGTCCGAGTCAGCCACCTGACCAAAGGACAGCTGTTCCTGCTGGGCAGCCACTTCAGCCTGGTCCCTGTAGTGGGGGAGGGGTCTAAAGTGGAAGGTCAGCTGGTCAATGGGGTAGTCGTAAGCCCTGGCGTAGTTCTGCAGAGTTCCCGTCAAGAAGCCTGCAAAAGGAAAATTGAAAAATAGGACTGTCATGTTACCATAGCAAAAAAGGATTATCTTATGAAAATGCATATTATGTTGTGCAGCTGAGCAGCTCACTATGCATTTTGGTCTGTAAAGTTTGATTTGCTGATGAACAAAGTCATTTTCAACAGTTGTTATATAATTTACACGTTACACAGTCAAGTTATCATAGCCACAGAGAATTACTCTTATCATTATCAGAGATGTTGATATTCACATGTTTCAATGAGGATTTCAAACAGCAATCAGGGGGATCTTCAAATTTGTTTGTCATGCTGTGATGAAATTAGGAAAATTTAAAGAGGACCATCTACAGAATCAGGAAGATTTGACAAATCTTAAAAATTCATGCAGTTCACTATTTCAACCATTTTCATCTCTTTACATTTATGTGTTGTTGAACAATCACTTCTTTTTTAAACTATCCTGATACAATGTGATATATAAAAAGTCACCGCCACAGCATACAATTTTCTATTGCAATAACCTATATAATAAATATACATGCAACAAACCTTGAGGGAAGAAGAATCCGGACAGCCAGAAGGACTTGGGTAGTCCATGTACAATCCAGTGCTAGAAGATTAGAAATAAACAAATCAGGTTATCAAATGAATTATAAGGTCTGAAAAACATGGCTGCAAAGAGGATGTCATAGGAGCAAAATCCTAGAAAATTATTGTGGACTGTGATGAAAAAGGGGAATTTTTTTCAGGGTTTTTAAGAGTTGCTTGGCAATATAGGTTCTCCCAAGTTAACAATGCAACTTTATATTACCGACACATTTGATATTATTTAGAGAAACTGTTTTTGACTAACAAGGCAGTTTCTTTTAATCCTGGGGGAGGGTTATGAAATCTCATGAAATCAACAGTAATCATGTACTGAGGAGATACTTACATGTAGCTCCTTTTGCCTTGCAAGACTGTTTATAACTTTCAAGTTTGTAACTTTATAAGCATCCTTAGATATACAGATTTTAAACACAGTGCCATGTTCTGAATAAATAAATAATCAATTTTATACCATTTTTTTTTGCCAAATATGTCTAAATCAGATGAAATACTGTAGTTTGTTGGTTGTCTGGCAAAAGGGCCCTAGCATATGTTTCCAGCAAAAGTACTAGTAACAGTAAATTTTCTCTAATTTGAGAAATATTGCCTTATTTGATATTTGCACTTAACAGACTGACAGACGGATCTAAAAATATCACACTACTTTGATTTCAGTGAAAAGAGCCAATAGCTTTCCAGTTACAGGCAATTAAAGGTTAAAGTTCTTCTGCCGGGAACATTTGCTAGGGCTCTTCTGCCGGACAACCGACAAGTTTTCAACTTACTGCAATGAATCCCACACGTAGCATGAGATCCTTGACCCATGAGGCCAGGGGTTTGAGGGAGGGGTAGGCAGCGTTGGCCCATAGGGTTGGGACCTGGTTGTTCAGGAAACTGTGATACACCCTCTCCAGCTCCTCTGACATCACCACAAAACCCTTGATGGCTTTTTGGATGGTTCGGAGAGACACCTGGAAAACGAATGAAGTAAAGTTATTTCATGATTTAGAGATAGTGTATAGAAGACTCTTGTGATAAAGTATTGTATTGTATATATTTCCATTCAAAATCAAATATAACATTCACATACATAAGAAAATTACTACTAAACGTATAAACAACAATAACAGTAAATGAACGGCTGGTTGGTTCTATTCCATCTGTGCCAGCCAACACTGCTGTTCTCCTAGGGGACCAGACACACACATATAACAAAATCTTGTTACAAGCTTTGATCAGCAGGTAATCAGTATTCACTAGATGATACATTAATCACATTGACAGTCAGATTAGTGTAGCAGTTGTGTAAAGCTCAAGTTAAAAATGCTTTGTGAGATGTTTTATTTAAACTGGGATTATTTTCCAACACTAAATTATATTAATCTTTGCATTACAAACGATTGTAGCTAATCGACTTGATATGTTCATTTGTGATGTGCAAATCAATGACACAATCTTCCACGATTATGTGTTCAATTTCTATGTCAGTTTTAAAATGAAGTGATCTCAATTTTACCTAATTTTGATATGGCATCAGCTGTACCTGTTGTACAGGAGTTGCTGAATATAAAACACACTGCAAAATTGACATCATATAAAGCCACTTTTTTATTGCAAAAAACTTTCTACAAAGCACAACACACCTTTCTTTTTTCTTTTTCTTTTTTTTAGAAATGACCACTTTTTGATCAATCCATGATTCAATGACTGTATGGCAATGGTAAATAAATATTTGTCATTATTCCATTTAGTTGAGGGACTTACTTTAATAACTTTGAGAAGGCCGTTGAATCTATCCACCTCCTGGCACAGTACAGTGGTCAGGGAGTTGATACGACCCTTGTCATCAGGCTGTCAGAAAACAAACAAATACATGTAAATATAAACATTGTTGTAAAGGTATGGCATTTCTCTTCATCAAAATTGAGGATTATTTTAAACACATAAGTATCCTGTTTATAGTAGCCACCCGAGGGAATAAAAAAAATCTGGCTACTACAGATAATGACTGCTCTAGAGGGGTGGTCACTAAGGTAGATTTTACTGCATAATTCATTGGTTATGTCACTTTGGGCATGCAGAAGCTTGATTTTCACCACGAAAATGCTGAAAGATCACAGTCATCTTTCTTTAAAAGCTTCATCCCTTACCTCAAATTTTGGCTTTGCACCTGGCTATATCATCAATGTGCTTGTGCTACATGCTTAAATTTGCACAAAGTGCACAAATGCTTTTCCACAGTACAATAGTTCTCCTCACTCTAAGCATTTCCTCTACTATACTGTTTTCTTTCACCGCCACGGCCAGTAAACTTCCTTTAATGTCTTGAATGCTTTTCATTCTGATTCTAACCCTAGCCACACCCTTGCAATACTAGTATCTTGAACATTTCCCAACATTTTCCAGCCCCAAACATTTCCCCTTGGCACTGGTACCCACCCACCCCATCTTGAAAAAACCTGGTGTCACCTCCGTCTAACAATATCCCCACCCCCTGCATACCTTGAACATTTCCTGCCACGCCTCATCTATGTCCAGCTTCTCTGGTAGTTTACTCAGAATGCTATCTGCTAGTTCGTAGACGATGTCGTCGTTGGTCTTGCCTCCACCGCTAGACGACATTCGGGGCTGGACCTCTAGGATGGTGTTGATCAATGTCTGGGTTTCTTGACGCTGTCAGAAACAGATGAAGATTATTAATAACAGTAATACTTCTTTATTTGTATACTGCTTTATATGTGTTTCACACTATTATTACCCCAGTCCTCTGATGCTTGCACATCTGTCAGACACCTGTGCATTCCTAGAAAGGACTATTTATGGCTTGAATGGACACCAAATAGGCACACTCATTCCAATTCTATCGGGTACCCACTTATACACCTGGGTGAAAAACGAAAAGGAGATAAATATGTCTTGTGGGTAGGCATGGGGCCCGGCACAGTCTGACCCGGTTTGATTTGATTTGCTAATTAATTAATTGGCTTCAGGGTTGACAGTTTGAATGGCAACTTGGTAAGAGCATAAACAAAAAGGAAAAGAAAACTACACTCTCCCAGGGTCTAATCGTCCATGCATGCCCTGATCCTGTTCTGTTGGTATCACATGACATTGGCTGTCTAACTTGAAACTCCTTGCTTAAAGATCACATCTCACACATAACTAGAGCAGTTCAACTGCACGCAGTCGATGGGTATGCCTCCGCAGTCCGCACTCCCATCCAATTGATGTAATTTGAAAAGCTTCAAGTTACCATGGTAGCAAGACCAATTACATGAATAAGCATAAGCCCATGTGACCCTTGACCAAGTTACAGTAAAATCCAATTTAAGCAGTTCTTAAATTATCGTGACAATGAGCTCAATTCGGACATGAGGCCTTGTGACCTTTGACCTCTGACCTTTCAATTCCAAAATCGAATCAGTAAATTGGTGCCTTATATTAGATACTTCTCCCAAGTTACATCAAAATCGGAAAAGTCATACTCAAGTTATCACAGTAATGAGCCCAAATCAGACATATTTAAGGCCCGGTGACTTTTGACCTTTCAATTCCAAAATCTTATCAGTTTGTTGGTGCCTCATAATACATACTTCACCCAAGTAACATAAAAATCTGATTGGCCGGTCTCAAGTTATCATGGTAACGACCCCAATCAGACATATTTTAGGCCCGGTGACCTTTGACCTTTGACCTTTCATCTCCAAAACCTAATCAGTTCATTGGTGTCTCATAATACATACTTCACCCAAGTTACATTACAATCTGACCAGCCGCTCTCAAGTAATCGCGGTAACGAGCCCAAATCAGACATATTTAAGGCCCGGTGACCTTTGACCTTTCAGCTCCAAAATCTAATCAGTTCATTGGTGCCTCATAATACATACTTCGCCCAAGTAACATAAAAATCTGACCGGTCGTTCTCAAGTTATCATGGTAACGAGCCCAAATCAGACATATTTTAGGCCCAGTGACCTTTGACCTTTGACCTTTCAGCTCCAAAATCTAATCAGTTTATTGGTGCCTGATGATACATACTTCACCCAAGTTACATCAAAATCCGATCAGCCGCTGTCAAGTTATCGCGGTAACGAGACCAAATCAGACATATTTAAGGTCCTTTGACCTTTTGACCTTTGAACTCCAAAATCTAATCAGTTCATTGGTGCCTCATAATACATACTTCACCCATGTTACATGAAAATTCAACTGGCCGTTCTCAAGTTATCACGGTAACAAGCCCAAATCAGACATATTTTAGGCCCGGTGACATTTGACCTTTGAGCTCCAAAAACTAGTCAGTTCATTGGTGCCTCATAATACATACTTCACCCAAGTTACATGACAATCCGACCAGCCGCTCTCAAGTTATCGCAGTAACGAGCCCAAATCAGACACATTTAAGGCCCGGTGACCTTTGACCTTTGAGCTCCAAAATCTAATCAGTTCATTGGTGGCTCATAGTACATACTTGGTCCTAGTTACATCAAAATTCGATCGGGGCTTCTCAAGTTATCACGGTAACGAGATCCGGTAACAGACGGACGGACGGAAAGACGGACGGACGCACGGACAGACAACCCGAAAACATGATGCCTCCGGCAACTTCGTTGCGGAGGCATAAAAAAAACACTTAAAATAACTTAACTGTCATCAAAGCAGTAGCTCCACGATCAAAGCCCTATACCACAAGCATTGATTACCAATTGTCCACTTTGATAAAGATAACTAACCTGTTACCAGCTAAGCTGATAAGACTGAGTGGCTGGAATTTTGTCAGAGATCACACACATTGTTTCAATTACACTGCCTTTTAATTTCAACTGCCCGATTACTACCAAAACATACAGCTGGGGACAAGCTGTCTGCCAACAGATTAACAGTCTGGGATGAATATCTGAGAAATCCTTCTGCCTCAGTAGCTTCAAGCTTGCTTTCACCACTAATCTTGTATGCAAATCATTGGGCATCTCATTGTTTTGATTATGGGTAGGTTGTGTACCATGTTTGATTATTTAAAATACCAAAACAGCTGCTAATCCTCAACTGATACCACTCTTTATGTGTCCACCAGTTACTCTATACCACTGATTAATAGACCTTTCGGGTTGTTTGATAACTGTCATTCAAACCGAGTTGTTTGACTAGAACAAATAAACATCAAACCGTCCAGTTTACCGGATTCATCCAGGTTGGATTTCACAGCACTTCTTGTGGGGGATATAAATGCCAGGAGTTGGCATCAAACTGAAGACCTGTGGTTGATGAGGCAGCCCGGTCCTTACCAATCTTGCTACAGCACCTCTACTCATATACAAGTTAATGATTTTTAAAAATTATGTCAAAGTTATCATTGTGCATTTTCTTGAACAATCTTAACATTCAGCATTCAAACAAATGACACAGTACTGTTTTTTGAGCCTCCTCAAGATGCCTCACGATTATTTCTAACACCATTTCGAGTGACACACTTTCTTAAATTTGAAGTTTGAGGTACAAAGAAATTTTCCCTCATTACTCACATGCCTTCATAACATACTGATCCACACATACATACATACATACACACAAATATTTATCTGTTCGTGGGCACCTAAAAATTCTTAATTTTCGTTTTTGTGTCGATGGGTGTCCCTTTTCAGGGTTCTCTTTCTCAGAGGGAGAGGGTAAACCTCACTTATCTTCATCACTGTGTTTCTACTATTAACGCAACACACATAATATTACAAAGATATGGAACACCCTACAGAAAACATATATTCCCCCAAATATTCTTAACCCAACCAGAAATACTGATACAGACAGGTGCATGCCATATGGTAGTATGTTGACTTTACCTGGAAGCTAATGTTGGCATTGTCGTGCATGGCGAATATTTCTGGCTCATCAATGATGGGGAGGTCCTCTATGTACTTGCGGAATTCTGTCAGTGTGTCCATATCGGGACAGAAGTAGATACCTGAAAGACATAACCGAAGTCAAGAAATCTATGATGTATTGCACATTATTAAATGCAGGGACATGATTGAGAGAAGTCTAATATGTCCCAAGAACCAAATGAGGTGAAAAATAAAATTAAGAAGGATGTCCTCACCTGATTCTGAGTATTTGTAGTTATGCTCCAGTGTGTTGGGTGCAAAGAATCGCTTGAGGATGGTACGCAGGCAGCGCTGATCCCAGGCATCAGTCACACGACCACCGTATGTAATCTGGAAGACAGAAAAAAATGACAATTAAGTATGATACTGTATGACATAGGTGACAGTGAAGAATTGGTGAGTGTGGAGACCACCGAACTGAAACCTACATACTAGAAGTGTTCTGCTATTCTCATAACACAGACCACCATGTCCACACTGCGTGCACACAATCCGCCATGTTGGTTGGTCCTTTCGCCATAGACCGCCATATTGGAATTGCCCTCCTGTGCATGCTTTAATTTACTGCTGCACAAAAAGGGATTGTGAAGGACTATGCAAGATGGCGCCTGGTGGGGACGTCATACAGTCTGCACAAGCCTTCTAGTCTGTAGGTTTTAGTTTGGTGGTGAAGACACATCTACTGTGATGCAAGAAAATCCCTCATTATTATCTTCCCTAGTTGACGATAGCTTCTACACATGCTATTAATCACTTCAGATAAATTTGTTACTATCTTGGTGAAAATAAGTAATTCTTCTAATCCAGGCTTTTATTTCAACATTGCCCCACTGTGTTAACCCCAAACAAGCTAAGTGGTGGGGGAGGGGTTAATGATAAACTTGACAGCAATTTATGTAGATCAAATTAACCCAGTCAGTACCACTCTCAACAAATCACACGCAATCTCTATGCGATTTTGTCGCTATTGTACTGTGAGGGGCTCCACAACATTTGATGACCAAGGAACAGTTTAATTTTATGTGACTTAAGATGAACAGGTTCACATGCATCTCCTGATATTGTGAAGCTCAAAATCAGTTGATGGGAATAACTTTTACCAAATTCTCCTTCAGTCCCCAAATTGTTGAATCATGTGCCATATGTACAGAATAACTGATAAATAGTAGTATGCATGTAAAACTTGCAACCAGTAGCAAAAGATTCAACTCCTACCTCTCCGGTAATGTAGACGAGAGCATCCCAGGGAATTTCTCCATCAGCCAGGAACATCTTGAGGTTCTCCAGGGCACACTCCCTGTCACTGTCATTGAATTCATACTGGAGGAAAAAGAGACGAATAATATAAAAAAATATTTTTATAAAGATTCATGTAATATCATTTACATTTACTTTACAAAGCAAGGCGATGATTTATAGGGCATACAGGAATGAAGAAAGCATACCAAATGTTCATGCTAAATAATGCTAGAATATGCTATACATATGGCAAGTAAAGTGAAATGATAAATTCTACTGTATCTCAAGAGATAATAGTCAAAAGAATACAAATGAACAATATGTGGAAAAGAGAACCAACAGGTGGAACTAAATAACCCAAGAAATTAAACTAAAAGGTGAAGAATATGTGCCTTAGACTTGAAATATTACTGCATGATCACATGAGCATCATGCTTGGGTAAAAAACACAGGATTACTGCAACACTTGAAAAATAGAGGACTATAAAGTTTACAGTTTTGTTTTCAATGTAATCATGTGCTAAAATTACAGTTGTACGTAATTATACTGCAAGAAATATCTATGTTAATGCTATTTTCAACAGAAAAATGTATAATTTAGGAAGGCCATATGGCCAGCATCTTATCCAATTATAAAGGAATTAATTTCATATTTTATGTGATTTCTTATGAGATTTACACCAGAGTGTATCTAAAGAAATGCATTCGACAGGTTAATGAAAAGAAATAAGCCATGTAGAGCACTTTTTTTTCAATTCTAACCCACCACTATTCTACCATATTGTTAAACAGATGGGGAATTATTTACCTTAATGTTCCATCCCAGTGGTCCAAACTTCTTCCTTTCTTGGATGATGGCATGGAAGAAACAGATACCAAAGATCATCTTCCTCCACTTGATGCCCAGAACTAGGTAGATGAAAAGACACAAATAAATAAAGGCATCGTATAACACTGTTTCCAGTTCAAAAAATCTGAGCTACATGATTCCCAATGCTACCAGTGTCTCTGATAAGGTCTGAAAATGAAGCCCTGGAAAAAAAATTTGTAGTTCAAAACAATCATTATGAGCTTTGAAAAAGTGAAAATCATTGAGCGACCATTCCAATTTTCTCCCATATACTGCTGGGTTGCAGAATTTTTGTCGGCCGACAATAGTTCATGCGCCGATTTTTATGTGTACATATTTCATGAGTGAGAGCATAGCAGTCTAAAGTTTTGTGTTGGTGTGTTTATTTGTCCATTCAAACACTCTCAAGTATGTCAGATAGCACAGTTTGACAATGTTTTAAATGGGGTTTCCACAACGTTACATAGTGTCTTTAAAGTATCTCTAGTACTACAAACAAGGTTACATTCATTCATTGGTGAACTCAACACAAATAGTCAAAGAATGTATCCACCGACTACTAAACTTACTGTGTTCCTCAAAATCATTGGTGTTGAATTCAGAGAAGGCCCTCCTGACATTGGCCCTCAGGCCTTTGGGAGGTTCGTTGGTGACCTTGACACTGTTCTGCAGGACAGAGACAGGGAACTTGTTGGTCGGCATGGAGCTGAGGAAGAGGCGGAAGTCCTCGTGAATCTCAGCTCCTGGCTCGCCATACGTCTTGATGATCTCTTCCATGGACAACATCCAGGAGGCAGCAAGATGGCAATTCTGTGGAGAAGATTTGTTTGTTTTAATAAAGTTTTATTTTGGAAGAGAAAAACAAATTTATATTCAATCACTTATTTTGATTACAGATTGGGTTCTTGAACTGAAACTCTGTTGTTTGTTGCAATCAACACCAGGCTTTTTGAAACAGCAAATAGGGTGATTCTCTTGAAACTCTTCATTATGCCTCTTGTTGCTACATTTTTTTTTTAATAGTATCTGAAAGAATTCTCAAGGATATGTAGTTTTACATTTATAACAACAGATGACCAGTAAGAAATAAATAAAATTTTGTGTGCTTATTTACTCACTTATTTTTTATTTACTTACTAATTAATTTATTTATTCATTTTTATTTATTTTTTTTGGGGGGGGGGGTGGGGTGGGGGGCCCTTTAAAGTCTGATTAAATGATGTTCTTGTGTATCATGCATTGAAACTTATGAGGAAACATAAACTGTTCTTTTGCAACTTTGAATTTTGGGGGTTAAATTGCTCTGAGCCCCGGTGTTTTTCCTGCAGTACACAACTGCATAGGTTTGCTGATCAATCTTTTGAAAACTCACCAGGGTGTAATTTCAATAAATAAACAATTACTACAAAAATACCATATTTTGAGGGCGGTGAAGTGTAATTTTGTTTCATCTTTTGAGTTACCTGTAAGAAGACCCAGTCTCCATTCTTGGTGGCCGCATCCATCATCTTCTCAGCTACGGGCCCCTGGCCCTGCCCCAGGGAGATGGCCTGGATGTGGTCTAGGTACCCCCTCTCCTTGGCAAATCGCTGGAAGGCCCCCATGGGGTCAGACCCTGTGCTGAGCACAAAGACTAGAGGGGTGGATGGGGTCATGTCGGCATACAGCGTGGCCAGGTCCACTGGGGGACTCTCAACGAAGGTCTTGCCCAGGTTCTCACTGACAAAGTCGGTGACGGAAAACAAAACCTGGAAACAGATATGCAAGGTATGGTAATGGTATTTTTTTGGGGGGGGGATGGTAGGGGTGGGAAGAGAATAATTAACATGTTTTGGGCTTGAAACATACAACCACTGGTATGTTGCGATTTGAAATTATACAATTTGACACAAAGGTGGTGGGGGGGGGGGCAAAGAATAATACACACACATATTTCCACTTCACTGTTTTAAAATTATTTCACAATTCAAATGTAATACTACACAGAAAAAAAAAGATTTATAACTTCACAAGGATGTGCACTGATTTGAATATCATTTTCAAGACATGTTAGAAGTACTTATTTTTTTATTCCAATTTACTAAATAAATGACAATATGACATATTCTTCTGTGCCTACAAGTATGTTAAGCTTAATCAGTGTGTTTGTTTAAAATGACTATCAATCTGGTCATTACAGGGCCTGATCATATTGAGATTTCAACTGAGATACAACTTATATTAATTACTTTGATTCTGAAATAAATCTAAATCAATTTGATGTTTGCTGGAATATAAATATTACTCAAAAATTGTTTTGTCTTTTGTAAGATCTATTATACAGTCAAAAACTTCAAAATAGTGCATTTATATATGGACAATTTATGGAAATTTATGACTCTGGGTAGGAACAATTGACCTCACCTTCTCTTCCATGAAGCACTTGACCATCATCAATTTCTGGAAGCTGGTTAGTCTCTCATCCCAGTGACCTTTGACCGTCCCATCATCTTCCTTCTGCTCGCCCTCCTCTCCTTCCTTTTGTGGCTCCCATGGGGGCGGGGTAGGGCCGTACCCTTCCCAGGTCTCTGGGTTTGGTCGAACCTGTGGCAAAAAATGTGTAGAGAGAACGTATCATCCAAGTATGCCTTTCATTATTTGTTTATGTTACAATACCTATTTTGTCACACTACACATCACCTTGAACATTCATATGACATATATATGCAGGAAATATAATCACAGCCTATTTGGCACATCTGGCATAATTGAAAACACATGATGGCCATGTCTTACTCACTTGGAAACACTGAATGCAACTTTATGGCATATTCAAAAACACCTGTAATATAGTCACTTTTACTGTTATGTTTCAGTATATCAAGTACTCTTAAACTCATTATTTCATATGCTTGACATTCTAACTTAGGTAGTAAAATCATTTAATGTTGCTTATCTGAACAGGAGAAATTATTCAGTATCGCGATGGACAATTTAGCCACAGGGCAATTTAAGCTGGCACCCAAATATCAAGAAAATAAACCAAAGAACAAACAAATAAACATTTACAGATCTACAATTAAACACAGTAAAAAAAATTGTTTCTAACTATGATACCTATACATAAAACAATTACAATTAGACTGCAACTAATAATGCTACAATTAGCACTGCTCTTACAAACTGAAGTAAATGGAATGTTAACTAACTAACCTCCAATCGTCCAATCTTGCAATAGATGGGCGTGGACACGATTTCTTTCTTGATGTTCTTGAAGACCGGAATGTTGTCCTCCATATCACAGCACGTGTTCCACACGGTGTCAGAAAGCCATGGAATGTCGGGTTTAGGTGGTCGTTCCTGAAAGGGATTGGGTAAAATTTATTGATGATCAACATTGTAAATAAAGAGTAGGAGATAAGATAAACAATGAATGAGACAAATTTTTAACGGGAAATGGCAAGATTGGAAGAAGTCCTCAATTAGGACACCATGCTCCAAGAAGCAAGTATTTTGTTTGAAGCATCTGCTGTGAAAATGTCATAGTCATACATTTCCTATTTGTTGTACAATTTTCATCACTAAATGCTTTGATGGTGAAATTTGTTGTGTGTAGCTTTCTATGGGATCAATTTCCATCAGGGCCAGAGACTAATTCAATACTTGTAAATTAATGCTGATCTTCCTCAAGTAAACAAATCCAGACAATTCCTTCCAGCACGAATTTACACTTTACCCAATGTGTACATTGGTATATGTTTCGACTAATTTGGTTCTTGAGGTATTTATTACTTCTCCAAATCGTGTTGCTGCCATTTAATATGTCTATGAAAAATCAAACTTCCCGCACACTGAAATTGCGTAAAGTCAGGTTGAAAATAACAGTACCCTATGCATGCTGCATAGCCAAAATCAATGCACATCTGACACAGAGTAACACATAATAAAATATGGTTTTGTTATGGTTAAAATTTCTTTATTCTAGGAATCAGTACAGGCCAGGTTGTAACCATACCTTGTCCATACCAGCAGCACCGCGCAGGAAGAAATTCCATTCTTCGTCCATGATCTTCTCCTCTTGTCTCATGATATCAGCACAGAGCATGAAGGAGTAGACAATCTTGTGAACTTCAAACAAACCCCTGTTGGTAAGATAGAAGAAAGGCATATGAAGTCATTATTGTAACTATCAGTAGAGAATGACTATTGAAATTAATAGTGTTTTATTGCCTAAAATAGGAAATGACGATTTACGATCAGTTTTTCTTTTTTTAGTACAAAGTCAAAACAGGAATGCATGCTTGTATCTACTTTTATGGCATGACACTATGTAACATCTGATATTACGAGTGGTATATCACTCTTTGAGCTTATTATCTAGGGAAAGTGTTCAATTGGCATGTACGGTAATCATTGTTTTATCATAAAGCTGTATAGAAAGTTTTCGTTTAATTACAGACTTTGAGTAAAGGTTTTGTGATTAGTTTTTTTAGTACAATGTCAAAACAACATTTCATGGTTGTACCTACCAAAATTGAATGACACTATGTAAATATCTGTTAGGAGTGGTATATCACTCTTTGAGCTTATCATCTAGGGAAAGATAATGTTGATTTGGCATATATATTAATCACTGTTTTATTATAAAGCTGTGTAAAACGTTTTGATTTCGTTACCAACCTTGATACATTGGTGTAGACCTGGATGGTTGTCTGTGTTAGTAACGTCTGTAGCCTGATCTGAAGGTCACTGTTCTTCTCACTGTTCTCAATACATTGGTTAAAAAGCTGTAGGTTAAAAAATGGACCAATCAAAAGAAGTAAAAGTAGGTAATAGGTTTGAATATTCTTCAACATACACTGACACATGAAAATAGTATTGCTAGATTGATAATTTACTCACAAAATCATTAAACAAAACCAAGAAATAACAGCAGAGGTTCTCTACAGAGAGAAATATCAATAGATAATTTAGTTTACTCATCCATTTATTAACTTACCTAATTTTTGGTTTATATATTTGTTTGTCTATTCTTCAATTTTGAATTTGAACAACAAAAGCAATATTGCTCATCCACCTTACCCATATGATCCCAGTGCACTTTTTGTTATGTATGAGTATATCATCTAGTCACTACTTAACAGTACAAGGTGAATTTCATCTTGTGATATTTTGCCAAGATTGAGAATTTCATAGGAAGAAAATTGTTTACTTCTTTCTGGAAAATAAATCATCAGAAAGATATAAAATGTAATGGATGTTGTGCTGCACACTGGTTTTATGTGACCAACACTACTTGGTCAAAAACATTGAAGTTGTTATGTTGACATAATTTAATTTCCACTCCGGTACTTACATTCTTGAAGTACTTCAGTGAGTACTGATACATAGGATCAATCTCTGCCAACGACGCTACCACGAAGTACATGACGGACCCCCTGGTGGCCACCACACGATACTTTTCACGAGCCAACGTGATTTTCTCTTCTGTCTGCTCGGCTTCAACCAGACGCTTTGTGATGACACCAGATGTTACCTATCAAGACAAAAGTTCACGGCATTAATTTCATTGTTCCTTGTATGTGTGTGTGCAAAAAAAATTACATTGAAGTTAATGCATGCTAATTTCAAAGATATAACATGCAGTTAGTGAAGAAACACACAAGTCATAATAAAAGACAAGGTCAGCACTTGTAACATAGCAATCAAAATATATCTATTTCACACATCCAGTTGTTGAGAATGTTCACTGTGATTGTAGAAATCACATGTCTAGATGTGCACGGTGCATAATTTTTTACTGTAATTCATCATCATCATCATCATCATGGGATACAAAGCTAGAGAACTAATGTTCCATGACGCTGTGGTTGGGTGCAAACGCGAAGTAATGCATCAATTATTAAGAGCAGCCTATTATTTGTCCAGTGATGGTAGCGAGGTAATGACAAGGGGTAATTTGTTCCAATCATGTCTTCTCATGTATCTATTTCAAGACATAATTTCTGTGGTAGGTCTAAACTTTCCTACTAATGCACTGGCTGAACTCAGCGGCAAAGTCAAAATCAATTAGGGCTTTCCGATGTTTGTATCAGGGTTCGTACACTTACATAATTTCAAACTTGCCTGACTTTTCATGACTTTTCTAGGGCAGAAAACTGTGAATTTCCATGACAGTGTTTACATTTTTAAAGCGTGTAAAAATACATAATTGCAATACTAGCAAGCTCCCAATCAAGGGGCATCACGAACCCTTTAAGAATGCATGATGTTTTACCTTGGATTCGTTGAGTGTATTGATGAGTTCCTCATTATCCAGGATGTTGCCTTCCGACTCAAAGAGCAGTTTCAGGATGCGATCCTCAATGGCCTTCAGCTGATTCCTGTCGGCATTGATTCTGACAATCAGCTGATTTCGCTGCTCCTCTAGGTCTGGACGCTCCAGACGCACAACGTCACTGAGGAGAGAAAGTTGATGAGTGATTAGCAAACCTTAAAGGTACAAAAGACCAACCTAAAAAATGATACTGACATTTTCTCACCTCCATATTTGTGTTAAGAAAACCGTACAATGACATAACCTGCAAAAATTTGCCCTAAATAAGTCATACATATATTATTGTTAAAAGAATGGCGTTTTAGGCACATTTTATCGATGTCTGCTATGAATTATTCTCGCTGTCAATCATTGACAGTTATTCAGGTGGAGAACACGTCACACAATATATATGGTACATAGGAACATTGTAACATTTTCAATACGCTAGTTACTAAGCACATGTAATGCAATGTACACAGGCTGGTCACACGTATGCACTTGTTTATAACTCTTAAAGGCACTGTATAACAGTGTTTCCAGTTGAAAAAATCTGAGCTGCATGATTACCCATGCTACCAGTGTCTCTGACATGGTCTAAAAATGAAGCCCTGAAAAAATTGCAGTTTAAAACGATCAGCAAGTGCTTTAAAAAAGTAAAAATCATTGAGAGACCATTCCAGATTTCCCCGATAGACTGCTGTGTTGCAGAATTTCCTATCGCCTGATAGGAAATTAATGTGCCAATTTGTATCTGCACATATTGGACTAGTGACAGCATAACTGTCCAAACTTTTGTGTTCTAAGGTGTTTATTTGTCCATTCAAACACTGTCAGATATGTCAGATAGCAAAGTTCAACAATTTTTTAAACGAGTCTTCCACAGTGTTATATAGTGTCTTTAAAGTGCCAAAGTCGCAAATCCTCTGGCCATGTTAAGAGTTAACGATTGCCGGCGTGTACTCTGCCTCAGGTCTGGTTATCTTGAACTCTGTATGGCCAACAAAGTTCAAGCTGACCACTAATTAGTAGTAATTAATCAAAAACTAAGATGTCACTGGTCATAAGTTGAAAATATTTTGGAAAATAAACAGAAAAATACCACAGATAGGGAGTTAAGAAACAATGACACCATTACCCATGTTAGGGAGTGTCTTTCAAAATCTTTTTATGGGCACTGGCCTATCTCTGATATAGCAAGCGTGTGTGGTGGGGGGGGGGGGAGAGATGATCTCCATACCTGAGCAGTTGGTCCTCTAGCCCTGATTTGGTAACAGTGAAGTTGATGATGGTAACTTTGATGCACACCTCGGGCAGGTAGTGGGGGTTGGCCATCTTGGTGGTCATGTAGAACCGAAAGTTCTTGTCGTAGTCAATGTCGCTGTCTCCGAGACGGATCAAAAGACGACCACCCTGGTTACGGTAAAATGTGGTACATACAATAGGATTGATATAATGACAATCAAATTATGCACTTCACTATTATCCCCCCTGTGTATCAAGTTAGTTGATTACAGAGAGCAGGAAATGACCAAACTAATAGGTTTTATCAATTATTTCTGTGTATTTGATATTTTCCACAAAAGTAATACACTAAATGCAAACACGCAAAAGTTTGCAAAGAGCTCATAGCAATTGAGACATGGAGATGTTAAAATGGATCATTCATTCATTAAAAGCTAAAACATTTGTGCTTGATCGGATAATAAAATACTACTGCAGTATGATCAAGCTAACATTTGATAAAGTTTCGTAAAATTCAAACATCATGTACATAATCAGTTATTAATCATTTTGAGGTTAATTCAATATGACCCACATTACAAAGAACAAGCATTATTACATAACACATTTAATATATTGAAGTTGGCCTAGTTTGTGTACCTTTACTGTTAGAAACCAAAATTAGGAACTATCAATTCTGCAATAGATTGACATTTTACTATTCTGAAAGCTACTAACTACTCCTGCACATAGAACATTTATAATATTAAACCGTCTTAAAGGTATTGGCTAACATTTACCACAGTTAACAAAATCTGAGCTACATGATTCCCCATGCTACCATTGTCTTTGAGAAGGTCTAAAAATAACGCCCTGAAAAAATTGTATTTCAAAGTGATTATTTAGTACTTTAAAAAAGTGAAAAACATAAGTTGATCGGATTCACCTGCCCATTTTCTCCCATAGGCTTATTGTGTGTACACCTAGGCTATTTAAACTCGCCCCGAGTTTTAATTGTGTATTCATGCATAACTTGCCATTGGCAGTGTAACTTTTCAAACTTTTTTATTCTAGGGTGTTTATATATCCATATGAACACTACTATGTAGTTCAGATATCAAAATTTGACAATTTTTTAAATTAAACCTCCACAATGTTAGCTGATCACTTTAATAAGAAAAGTACATTTCACGTCAGCATGCCACAAATTCCTTACCTGGACAAATGTCTGTTTCAACAGGATGGGTTCCAGGGCAGGGTCTAACGTCTCTCCAAGCTCCTCAAGAAGAACAGGTAGACCGACACGGACGGCATTCTCCAAGGTACGCAGGAAGTTACCATCAGTCAGTTTGATGACCTTCAAGCCATTCTTGGCCTCTCTGTTACGGATCCAGCGATTAGCCTGAAACAACACAAAACACATATGAATGGTTGAGCTGATGGATAAATAGAAATACAGTGGCAGACTTTTTATAGCGAAGCATAGTTTTGGAAAAAAAATATTCTTTGCAATTATGTTTTTTAGATAGACCTATATGCTCTATTCACGCCCTGAAAATTGCTCGCTTTGAAACTCCCCCATTTTTGAGAAAGTACTCAAAATGTACAATGGTTTTTTTTTTGGTGGGGGGGGGTGTGGGGGAATCTGGCATTTCCCATAGGTTATGAATATACCACTTCATGTTCTCTGATAACTTAAACATCATAATTTGTCACTATAAAGAATTTTCAGTGCAGTTTATGGCTGTTTTCTGATGTCTGGGGTGACAATAGAAAATTCTGACAACAAATGACGAAAATGTTGTAATGTTGTCTGATCAACCAAAACTATACATGGCCTTTCATTGAAATTGTCAGATGCTCTTAACTTGGCCTGATGATTCAGGTAGTAATAAATTGTTAGATAAGTGTTGAAAGGATAATGCTATATTTCAGTGAAGGTGTTTAGAACCAATCCATGAAACTAGGATGTTTTCTCATTTCTTAACTGCTAGTATGGTTATTGAACTTTAAATAAAACCCAAATATTCAATGGTTAGAAAACTCTCAATGCCAGAAACTTTTACTTAGAATTGCTTTTTCCTGTAAATACCATTGCAACTAACGTAAAACAAACATGACACTCATGCTATTTAGTTTTGCAAAAAAGCAAAGTGTTTTTTTTACTTTAATAATCAAATTACAATCCATAATCTTATTACCAGAATTTGCTTGTGATTCGGAATGGCATTTTTGTGATGTACAGTAGTGTCATGCTTACAAATATAAAACTAAACATATATGAAACTTAAAATATTAAACTAAATTTACATAAAATTAGACAAAAAGATCAGATCAGGGTTAGTATCAATGCCACAGAAAAAAATAATGCACACATATACTTAGGACAAGGGTTATCAAGCTACCTGAAAACAAAACACAATTTGTTTTTTTCTCACCTGGTCTTGAGGATCAATCATTAGTGGCCACCGGCGCCCTCTAGTGACCAGGATGGCATTTTCTGTGGACACGGCGTCTCTCGGCAAACCATCAGCATTCCACTGTCGGATCTCAAATGGGTCGGCTAGAACCTGTGAAGAGACAAAAAGAAATCAATTGTGATTAAGTGACGTTATATTCAACGACAGAATGTGAAAAAAAAACTTGCTATCAGCTACAAAGCTGTTTTTCAGCAAGTCCATAAAAAAGGTGCAAATTTACAAAATCAAACAGGGAAATGAGATACATTAAGAACACAAAATTAACATACAGTACATGAAAGAATACCTAACTTACTATTATAGAAACAAACCAAAATGAAACAAGATCACAAAGTTTATGCATGACAAATCATGCCTGGCCTACATCATCAATATATTTTGTATGTGTATTATAAGTGTACATGTACATGAATATTCTTTGAACATCTTTAAAGGTTAGTGACATGATTGGGAACACTTGAAAATGCCTCAAGAACCAAATGAGTTGAAATATATACCAACTATACACTAGCAGGAGTGGATCTCCCACCTGGGAGGATTTGTCTGGAATTTGTTTACTTAAGGAGAATCAAGCATAAACATAGGAGTATCTTATTTTTTACCGGGGACGATAAAAATAAGCCCCATAGAGAGCCATACAGTAGGTTTCCGAGCTACGAGTGATATAGACATTGTTTATTTTAGAATGAGTCAACGTTTGACTACAAGATTTTCACAGGAGAATCCTTGCATAGTTTACTTGATTCTAGAGTAGTTTCAGCCCAAGTTGAGGACTACCCCCAATCATGTCATTTACCTTTAAAGTATGCAATCTGACAGTTTATGATTGTGCCATACTCAGTTGAAATTTAAATATTTACATTTTTTTTTGGCCGCTGATGAAACAATATCACATAATTGCATCTCAAAAGAACCACTGAATATTGAATAGTCAAATGATAAAATGTGACTATCCACCTAGCATTTCAAATGGCATAGGTCTTATAGGTTTTAAAATTGTGAAACAATTATTCAGAACGACCAAACTATACTCTGGATTTTACTCTACGACATCTTACCTTAGTCAGTGTGAGGCCGTCTGTGACAGGGATTTCCAGCTCTTTACATCTTTGGGTCCAGTAGTTGACCAGCTCGGCACGGTACAGGCTGGTGAATGCACCGTAGTATGCCACACAGGCCGCTGCCACAAATACATTGCCTACAACGTTGCCTATCTCTTTGTTGAATTCCTGCAACGATAGACCATAACATGAGGTTATAAAGGTGAAAAGAAATTTTTGTCCCGACTTATTATTACATGATCACAAGCTGCCAAAAACAGATAACAGGTAGAAATTTAAGTTATCAAAAAGTTGTTTTGCAGTGTGATTCAAGATGAGCAAAAAACGAAAATATTTAAGTTACGACTATTGATGGCATTTCCCATACAAGATCATTATACAAGAAACAAATATATTTCCAATTAAATTGATGTTCAAGATCAAGTTTTGGTCTTAGGTTCTGAAATATTGTACTATGAATCATATCAACACATCAATGAAAGGATATGCAAATATCGCACACAGCAACGTATCACAAAAGGTAGAGCTGCTGGCACATAAGAAAGTTGGGAGATTTAATTACTACTACTATCACTACTACTACTACTGACTACACTACTAACTAACTACTAACTATACTACTACTACTACACTACTAGACTACTACTAGCTACTACTAAGTAATACTAACTTCACTACTGCTGCTAACTTCTATCTTGCCACTTATTTTGACTGCATGACACCATAAACATTTCTGAGCTATATCACCATTATAAACAAAAAATCAAAGTTTTGATCTGAGTTTTATCAGTTCATGCTCATAGTAACTGTAACTAGTCTCTTGATGAACAGTAATTTTATGTACTTGACAGGTATTTGTTAACAGACATTGAAATTAATACTTCTTTGGTGATTGATGAAATGAGATATAACGTTGAAGACCAGAAATTATTTGTCATTGTTTTGTTTGCAGGGAGAGAATGGTAAAGGGGGAAGAAGGGGCGAGAAGGAAGGGGAAAAGGGAGAAGGGGAAGGGGTAGGAAGAAAGAGGGAAGAGGGAAAGGAAGGGATAAAAGGGAAAGGGAAGAATGAAGGGTAATAGGGGAAGGAAGGGGAAAGGGGGAGGAATGGAAGAGAAGGTAGGGGGAGAAGGAAGGGGAGAAGGAAGGGCGAGAAGAAGGGGGATAGGAGGAAGGGGGGACGGGAGAAGAAAGGGGGAGAAGAAAGGTTGGAGAAGGAAAGGAAAGAAGGGGGAAGGAAGGGGAGAAGGAAGGGGAGAAGGAAGGGGAGAAAAACGAGAAGGAAGGGAGAAGGAAGGGGGAGAAGGAGGGGAACGGGACATAAGAAGAGAAAGGGGAGAGGGTGAAAAGGAAGGGGGGGGAAAGAAAGGGGAAGGCCTACTGACTTACTGTTTCATCCCGAAACGTCCTTGTTCATCTCCCAGGGCCGTGTCCAGTTGCCAGCCCTTCTTGAGTCGGGGACCGTGGTGGCCATTGTTCTTGCGAGCGGTCTCCTTGGATTGAGCTCTCGTTCGTACGACGCCTCCCAGTTCCGCATGCTTGATCTGCCTCGCGTCCCCACTTCTCTGCTTCTCTCCGCCAGCAACGGACAGTGGTGGCCTCCAGCTCTGCTTCAGCCTCAGCTAACCGTGCACAGTGTATTAGTATAGTGTTCAATGTTTAAAGCAGGACATCTCTTTTACATGCCTAATAACAATTTACATTGTGTTAATACACTGGGTCTTATGAGGGAAATATCTCTTTGAAACGTTTTAGCAAGCTATAGAGTTAGAACTCAGTTTGGTTGGTTTATAATGCCCATTAGAAAGATTATCGAATGGAATTTATGTCATCAATATACTAAAACTCTAGTTCTACTGTCAGAACCTTGTAAAGCATGGGTGTTCAACATGAATGATATGACAAATTTTACGCTTAAGTCTCATGCAGATTATTATTCATAGACCAATATATGAATACTGAAATACTACTACTGAACTGACTCAGTTCAGTGAGCGTCACATGGAGGCTAACTGGCAGTAAGTGTTTAGTGCATTTTTCAAATTCTAAGTAATCATTGATCTTCAGAGTTGAGAGACACATCCTTCATGAATAATCTAGGGGCATGAGCGATGTGCTGCTGGAGTGCAAATGACATTTCCTGCCTTTAAACATTTTTTTCTCCTTTTGTGTGTTTTCTTTTTAGATATACCTTTATTTCTAATTCCATGAAAATTACACACTCTGACATGCATCTATTTTCATGAACTGCATAATACACCTGTCCGGGGGCCCCTCCCAACAATTGGGTCTAGGTGAGTTACAGAGTGATATCGATTGACTATCATTTGAAAATCACAGTATGCTATTTTAAACAATTTTCAGGAGGTTTCATGTTCTTCTGTGGTGTTTGGTATGAAAATAAAATCATTTTTTTTAAAGACTGCTGAAAATTTGTCAGATTGATAAACTATACCATGGCTTTCATGTTGAGTACAGTACTGATTTTAGTGGGGATTGCCAAATGCTTCATGTATGGTTTAGTGAGTCCTCTTTACAATGATTTTAGCAGCAATAACAAATTATACTTACTTCTTCTTCTTTGGTTCAACAGTTTTGAACACTTTTGCATACAGATCCATTGCTCTGACCCACATGCACATGGATTTACAAGCCTGTGATAAGCAAGAAAGTAGACAAATAAGAATAACATGCTATTTTTGTTTCTATAATGAATTATCAATAATCATTGCTAAACATGGATGACATACAGCATATGTATGGTTCACTATGCACTACGACAGTGGTGGGTTCTCCAATTCGCGGGGGAGGGGTAGAGGTTCACAATGACCCAGAATTATCATACAACAAAATCAGCTGAACTGCTCAACCCCATCCTGTTCCGTGATAACTTTTTCCACAACCAACCTGGTAGGCCCCCCCCCTCCTTTACTTTGTTCTACATCTGTCCCTGTAAGGTGACCACACTAAATTCCTGATTTATGAGAAACCTATATATACATGTATGTTTCTCTCAAAATATCACATTCTTCATTTGAAGTTACAGGATAATGAAACTTCCAGCATGAAACATGAACAAAATATTTTTGAGACTTGATTCACAAATTCATATGATCATACAGTGGCCACCGAAGGGACACAAAAAATGTGGCCTTTATAGGCAGGCGGCTGCTATAGACAGGTTTTTGAACACATAATTTGTCTCCG
>JZLH01S0001428.1:31103-47835 GCA_001188425.1 Eucidaris tribuloides
GAAAATGATATAGACAAGACCTTGGGTGATTTTAAGGTGGTGTTGGTTTTAGCGTAGTGTAGTCAACATCCAGGGTCATTAAACCAAGGCTGAAGTGTATGAACTCAGATTTAAATGTTGACACATGTACATGATAGTTAACACTGGTGTTATTATTACCATGATGTCACTGTTCAAAACCCTCAATCAACAAAAATCAAGTAATACATTTTTTGTAATTTAATTTTGAAATTAATAAAATCTAGCAACATTTTTACCATGATCACTCTGTATTTTCCATATGATATGTAGTATGTATTTGATTTGACTAATTTCTCTCAGAATATAAAACTGCAATTTCATACTATCACCTTACCATGCACTGCCCTGTGCATTGCACACAAAACAAACCAAAGGAAATTTGGGATGCTAGATCCCCAAAGTTTTCGTAAGTTTGTAATTCACCTGCTTTATGCTCTTTCTTTTCTTCTGCTGTCTTACCCTGTCCTGAATCTCTCTTTTTCCTTTCATCTTATTTGCTTCCTTCTTTCAAGTCTTAATTGCTATCTTCGTCTTTTTGTCCCTATCCTCCCTTTTTCTTTCTTCTGTGTTTTCCTTCCATAATATTTTTGTCTTTGCATTCCTTTTTCATCTATCTTCAGTCTTAAATCTTTCGCTCCATGTTATCCTAACATTTGTGCTTTGATATATCGAATATTTATTTCACACTTACCAAATTATGTTGATGACCTAATTCAATTGATTTATTATTTATAACTTATGTACTTCATGTATTGTTATTTTGTATCACCTATAGCAAATATCTTTTTCGTTGGAAGATAAGACTAATAAAATATATCTGTATCTGTATTTATATATATTATATTCTGTATTCTTTCTACATGTACTTTATTCTCATTTTCTCTGTATTTCCTATAGCGCTTCAAAAACTATATGTATTGAAGCACTTTACAAATGATATTGATATATATTATTATTACTATTATTATTATTATCTGTCTGTTTCATACCTGCGTATCAGTTAAACAGGAAACCGTATTGGAGTTATCCACACCAGCCATCATATAGAGCTTCTTGAGATCGTCATGGAAGGAGTCGAGTTGTAGCCACGGGACAGCTCGATCGGAAGCACTATGTAGCCACAGAGGTGGGAGCCCAGTCTGGTCAGAGACTGCTTGCCAGTACCGCTAGCACGGGTGCGGACCTTGGGTAAAAAAGAGAATAGAGATAAAACCTCGCATGATGTTAAGTTTGGTGCTGGTGTTAGTGTTAGCAGACGTCGAGGGTCATTAAACCAAACTGCAAAACCACGACTTAGATTAATTTATTAATACTGTAAATGAGAGTTTAACATTGGAGTCATTATAAGCCTGGTGTCACTGTTCACAGCCCCTCAAACACCAATAATTAAATAATTACTTTTTGAAATTCAATTTTGAAATCAATACAATCTTACAATATTTTTAACATGATCACTCTGTATTTTCCATATGATATGTTGTACGTATTTGATTTGACTTCTTTCTTTAGGTCCAAGTTCTCTCAGAATATAAAATCTGCAATTTCATACTGCCACTTACCATGCACTGCCCTGTGCATAACACACAAAACAAAATACATTAAATTTGGGAATGCTTGTCCCAAAAGTTTCAGGAGTTTTGTAATTTACTCCTTTATGCCTTTTTCTTTTCTTTCTGCTATGTCTTACCCTGTCTTTAATATCTCTTTTCTTTTCACTTCTTTTTACTTTTTTCCTATCCGTCTTGCTTGCACGTCTTTGTCTTTTTGTCCCCTTTCTTCCCGTTTCTTCCTTACTATTTCATTTCTTCTTTGTATTCCTTTTTCTTCTATCTTTAGTCTTTAATCTGTCTTCCATGTTATCTTTTCTATGTGCTATGATTATTTGAATATTTATTTCACACTTACATTATGTTGATTACCTAATCAATTTGCTGTATTATTTATAACTTATTTTATGTATTATTGTAATTTTGTTTCACCTGGATGGCACTTATCTTTTTGTTGGAAGAAAGACTAGTAAAATATATCTGTATCTGTATTCTATCTACATGTACTTCATTTCTTATTTCTTTGTATTATCTATAGCACTTCAAAACTATATGAAGTGTTTTAAAAATGATATATTATTATTATTATTATTATTATTATTATTATTATTATTATTATTATTACTATCATCATCATTATTATTATCTGTCTGTATTCATACCTGTGTATCAGTGAACAAGAAAACAGTGTTGGAGTTATCCACACCGGCCATCATGTAGAGCTTCTTGAGATCGTCATGGAAGGAGTCGTAGTTGTAGCCACGGGACAGCTCGATCTGGAAGCACTTGTAGCCACAGATGTGGGAGGCCAGTCTGGTCAGAGACTGCTTGCCGGTACCGCCGACGCCAACCAGCAGGGCGTTGCCCCTTTCTTGGCGGATGATGCGGATGATTCTGAAATTGTTGGAGTAAATGAAAGGGGTAGAGTCGTATAAGGATGTGCTGATTGGCAAACATATCAGGGGCCAGTAACCCCTTCGGGACAGAGAGCTTGTACAGAAGCCCAGTAAATCTCACAAACTGAGAAAATTTTCTACATTTTCAGTGGTAAAAATGTGTACTTAGTGGGATGCAACCATTTGTAGGCACAATAACCTCACCTTATATGAAAGGTTTAGCATATTTTTGGTGCTTTTGTGGCAGCATTTTGTCTCTGAGTGTGAGACGCAATGGGTTTTCAGTACAAGCCCGTCATCCCCAAGGGGTTAAATTCCAGGTTTTTTAAAAACTTATTACTCTGTGTGAATTGGTGTTGCAAAAGTCAAATTCTGCATTTTGGTGGATAACACCCCCTTCCCCCATTAAGAAAAAAAATTGAAATATGCACTCCGCATCATTATGCGCAACAAAAACAAAATATAACCAACGACATGCATACATTATTTTTCATCTCGTACTATATGGTTTGTTTGGGAAAAACTTTGATGTATTTTTCAAAATTTCATTCTTATTTTTGTAATACTTTTTGGTGATACAAACAGTTGTTTGTCTTTTGTTAAAATTCTGCATTTCCACTTTCTGCTTAATTCCCAAGTTAATTTCTTCCACTTTTGGTAACACAGAGAGAGTGACAGACTTT
Organism: Eucidaris tribuloides; assembly: GCA_001188425.1. Taxonomy (NCBI): domain Eukaryota; kingdom Metazoa; phylum Echinodermata; class Echinoidea; order Cidaroida; family Cidaridae; genus Eucidaris; species Eucidaris tribuloides. Next base: position 34,251 of record JZLH01S0001428.1, read on the forward strand.
TAAACCATCATCAAATACACCTATCACCAAAATGCAAGCATATTTTTTTCTTCACATGAAGATGTAATGCGTCTTATAACAGTGTCCAGTTGTGATTCATGTGTCAGTAAAAATGAATCAAAATAGTATATTCTTTGAATTAATCCACTGGAGACTATGAAAGAGATATCTGGGGCTGGTGTCTATCGAGAATGAGTACTATATTGAATCATATCGTCTCAAATGGGTCAGAAAAAGGATAGGATATCATCGCATTGACAGAGAACGATTCTATTTAATTTTGTATCCTGATAACATTCTCTAACTTGCAATACACAAAATATACCATGTTTAAAGATTGTGTCAGGGATGTGCAAGTCCATTACTTCCCTTCATTATCAATACCAAACGGTAGTTTAGTACTTACAAACGGTGTGTTGAAAGTTTGAGATCCATAGGTCATGAATTTGTTGTTTTATGAGAAAAACTAATAACGACATGTTACCAGAATGTTGTTCTTTCCGTGAGTTTCAATTTTGCTCAAACTGCGAATCGCGTTTTTTGTGTAATGTCGCAAGACCAGCGTAGCGCTCTGATTGGCTAAACGGCTAACCTCCGCACGACCGTTGGCTAACGGCTGATCGGACAATTTTGGAACGGCACGTGCACGTTTGACGTCGCGGATTTTTTTAATTTGCTGCCCAGCAATTTGAAAAAGGATGAAGTTTAACCGTCCAGATTTTCACCAAAACTCAATATTTTACCCCAAGTCTCTATGAGAGGTGTTTATTTATATCAATCTTGATATTGGATATGATTTCAGCTGATTTCATTCATCTAAATGTTTTTTGACGTGCAAATCAATGACACAATCTTTAAGGGGGTGAAAATCACAGCTACTTTATGGGGTTAGCTGTCTCTATACCTGGCAATGGTGACTTTATAGTTTCAGATTAAATTCTGAGATTTTAAGATTTAGATAGCTACTCATTCTTCTGCTTTCTAAGTACAAAACTGTACAGAAAAGTAATTTTTACAGACATTGAGATATGAAGTTTTCTCATGACCCCAAGACTGATAGATGCTTTCTTACCTCGCGACATGCTGAACAGCATCTAAGAAGAATACAAGCTTCATTTCTTTTGAAGAGCTCATGTTGTAGTCATCAAGATACTGTGTGGAAGAAAGTGGGAAAACAATGCCATTGTTGTAGCAGAGCAGTTTGGAGAGTTTGTACAAAGTACCTGCGGGAGTTGCATCATGGCTTCAGAACCCTATACTGAAACCACAGCCCTCTTTGTTATGTGCTGGCTTGACAAGAGTGATTAAATTGTCCGAAGCCAATTTGTGATCAAATATAATTGAACAGGCTGATAATTGAACTCAGCATACCATTTTGTGGATAATCTTCTGATTGTCCAGAATCAGAGTCAAATAAGCTGGTTTGATATTACCATGATATACAACAGACACATCTATATTTCTCCTATCATAACAATATATGATCATGGTGTCAGTATTTCAGTATCTTATATTTACTCTTCAAATACAATTGGTTCATTCACTTTTTCATTCTATGCTGGTTATTTTTTTGGTTGTTGATATGTATGTGTACTTGTCTCTTCTGGTGTTATGTAGATATGCGTGTGTGTTTTCTTCCTCTTTCTTACTGTACATACTTTGTGTATTTGCCATTTTTTTTTATTAAAGTGGTGAATAAAACCAATTATATTCAATTTAAGTGACGGTTACATCAACACATTTAAAAATACAATTACAAATTGACAAAGCCTATAAATTATAACATTTTAGTATTATTATTATGAACATCTGAAGAAGGGATGGGCAACATTTATAAATGGTTTATCAAGGTCTAGCCCTTGAATTATTAATTTCGAAGCTACAAAACCTAAAATCACAAAGATTTGAATAGTACTGTGTCTATAACGGGTATCAAAGTCAAAGTAAAAAAAGAATTGTGATATATTTGTATTTTTGGAAGTAGATCATCAACTTTTTAATTAATGTGACTGTAACAACAACATACTGTGAGATAAACTCAAACTAGACAGAAGAAGATAAAAAGATTTGAAATTAAATTTGACAAATACATTTAAAGCATTTCAATATCCCAAGAAGTTTTGAAAATCCAGCAAAAGTAATAAATGCTGAATATAACATGCCGTGAGTGGACACAGAAATTCATGCGAGTGTAACTTACATCACCCAGAACATTCTTGAGTTTCTTCAGGTCCGCGATGTCCTCGTAGAGCCTGTCGGCCTCATCTGCGCCCATCTTCATGAAATCGCCGAAGATGATGGGCTTGGTGACAAAGGTCTCGGGGTCGATGTTCTGGCTGAAGTGCTTGCCTGCCATCTCGGCCATGATCTCGTTGAAGTAGCGCTTGTCCTCGTTATTGATCAGACGGTCATGGAAGACGCGCTGGCACTCGTGGCAGAAGATGCGGAAGATGGCCACCTGGTCGCGGATGATGCCCGGGTCGGCCTGCAAGACGCCTGCACGATGATGATGATAGGAAGATAGCAGAGGAGACTGTCCATTTAATACAAGCTATATATAATATAATATATATATAATACAGTTCCATCATCACTTAATGACATAAATGGTACCCTGGGGTACCACTTAGAATCCTTCCATTTTGTTGAATTATTTATTATTATTTGATTATACATGACACAGGAATTGACTTTGTTTGATGTAAATATAATCTCATCACATGCATAAACTGTGACACTTCCTTTATTTAAAGGGTATTGACATGATTGGGAAAAGTCAAAATGCCTGAAGAACCAAATAGGTTGAAACATATACCAATGTATACACCAGCCAAAGTGAATCTCCTGGCTGGAAGGATTTGTCTTGAATTTGATTACTTGTGGGGAAACAAGCATTTGTTTACCATTATTGAATCACTCTGGTGCCCCAATAGAAATTGATTCCATACAAAGCTACACAACAAATATGTCCGTCATATGCTGATGGTAAATGTTTAAAAGGTTATATACATTTGACCACAAAATTCTAACAGCAGAAGCCTTGGACAGTGTAGTTGATTCTAGAGTAGTTTTATCAAAGTAAGGATGTCTTTCAATCCTGCTATTTGCCTTTCAACAATAAGGTTGCTTACCCTGCACGCATTTGGACAGATCTCTCAAGTTGAAGACGTAGTGAGATTTGGCCGGTGTCGGCAGGAGGTCAGTGCTCATACGGCCGTAGATCTCGACAGCCGCCCCAACAATGGCATCGGCTTGCTCCTTGACAGCTGGTGGGAACTCGGTCAGGAAACCGTTGATGATGGACTGCAGAGAAAGGAGAGTGTTTGATCATTATTCTAACTGATCTGTCACTATAAATGCCAACAAGGACTAGAAAAGTGAAATTGATAAAAACAATTTATTAACAGGCATCCAGCACCTGTATGTCGATAGGTGACCACAGGACTGGATTTTCACCATTCTCCTCATTATTAGGTGCTTGGGTTCTTTAACATGCTGAGGTATTTCTGTCTCAATACAGGACCTGAAGGGACAATGTTATGGGCATGAAGTGCTTTGCCCAAGGAAACAAATGCCATGGCTTGAACTCAAACCACCAATCTCTCGCGTGAGAAACAACATTCTTATTACTAGGTCATGACACATATACCAAAATGAGCTGTGGCATCACTTGCTAAGATGAAGTTTTACAAAGGAAGGAAAAAAAAAGAAATTTGTGGAACAATACAGTGACTTTTTAATGAAATCTTGGGATTCGTGATTTAGTGTAACAAGGGATTTTTTTTTCTATTTTTTCGTTTGTTTTTACCAATCAAGTTGAAAACGTTAATCTTGGTCAGCTCCTCATAATTTTTTTATTTTTCATCTGATCATTTTTCTAGTACCACCTTGGATTGTCTGGTTGAAATTCTGACACAAGATAAACAATACTTAAAAATAACAACCATCAACAACAAAAGATTTTATATTGGCTGGTACAACAGCAAAATGGATTGTGTCGTACACCTCTGGATATATAAATCAACATGTAAATGTCATATCATATCATGTATCATCTTTCTGAGCTTTGACGTGGTGTACAATTCTAAATACTTCTGATGTCACTTGTAAACTCACCCTGAAGATGTGCTTAAGACTGTGATCTGAAGCTGTAGGCACACACAGCATGCTGAAGTGGCGCAGCAGGCGGGGTGTGACGGGATTACGCCCCCCTCCTGGTGGGGCACAAGCTGAGGCTAGTGTGACATCCTGAGACGAAAGCAAGGAGAAACAGGAGGAGTAAATGGAATACAGTGGTCATGGACTGACACGCATTATCTTATTGACACATAGTGAAGAGTTGTCAAGTGATAGTTAACAACTGGATAACATAACTTGCATATCACAATACAACAACTTGCAGGCCTTAAACTCTGCTTGGATCAAAAACAGTAGGAGAAAATTAGGAGCAAAATTCTCCAAAAAGTAGGAGAAAAGTAGGATTCAAACCACTTAAGTACGATGAAAGTAAGATATTTATAAGTAGTGTTTGGAGTAGAAACCCTGAAGAAAATGGAAACACGTGGAACATGTGGGAAAAAAATTCTAAGATTGGCAAAAAAGCAGAAATTCATGGGAATGAATTTTCCTTCATAAGCAGGTGATGATGGTAGTAACAGTACTCTCAACAACAACCTGTAAAGACTACTCAACTCCAAACAAATATTAACCCTATTGCAAAGGGGTTTTTGACAAAAAGAAGGGAAAAATTAGGAAATAAGGATTTTTTTTAGGGAAAAAATAGGAAAATCAAGATCTTCACAAAAAAGAAGGAAAACATTGAAAAAGTAGGAGCAGTTGAGAGCCTGTACCTTGAGACCTTTTTCTTAAGTTTCTTACTCCTTTTTGTTAACAATGACTGAAAAGTAGGAGAAGGAGAAGGAGAAGAAGAAGAAGAAGAAGAAGAAGAAGACAACGACGAAAAGAAGAAGAAGGAGGAGGAGGAGGAGGAGGAAATAATAGCATGGACAGGAAGAAGAAAGGGGGAAGGAAGAAGGGACCGAGGATACAGAAAAGCTGCAGTATTCACATTAATAGTAATATTGTGACATATTTTACCTGGATGTCTTTCCAGAAGAGCTTCTCTCTATCGTAGAACCCACCAAAGTCCTGGTACTGTCGGAGGAGCTCAATGGGAGGCTGTGAACCGTAGGTATCCAGCTTGGGCATGTTGAGATCATCCACAAAGATGATGACTCTTTTACCAGGAGGAGCACCTGAGAAGGAAGAAATCAGAAGCAATTTTTTTCATTGCCATTTTTTTTTCTTGAAACTGAATCTGATTGATATCCATCAGGAGATTATAAACAACCAAAAACAGAATATAGATAATTATTAAAATATTTATAACTTTTTCTTTGAAGTCATCACAAAATCATAAATCAAAGAACATACCGTTGAATAACTGTAGTAGTTCAACTGTGCTTGGTCAAGTGGAATGCCTGCCCACTCCCATCCCAATTCAATTTTATTTGAAGCACCTCATGCATATATGTCCCAATCAGATCAGCAGTTTTGTAATAACCATGGTAATGATATAAAATCAGACATGTGACCTTAAACCTATGACATTTCTTCTCCTCTAATTTGAGTTAAAGGGGAATGAAACCCAGACATTTTACTGAATTCAGAGAGTACAAGATGGAAAATAGTGAAAGTTTGAGCAAATTTGGTTGAATGGTTCAAGAGTTATGATTGTTCAAATTTTATTTAATCCTTGTTATGGAGGATCATTAAATTGGCAACTCTACCCACTATTCACATGAAAGTGTGGAGAACTTCCCATTGGATTTGTACACAAGTTTTCAATAATTTGCAGTTTTCTGAAGTGTCATTCAAAAAGTGTCTAAATTCTTTCAGAAAAACATGTAGGTTCATTTTTGCTAGGACATACTTGCACAACAAGCAAGAACAAATCAGATATTTGATAAAAAGTGAAAATAAATGAACATTTGTGTACAAAAACCAATGGAGAGTTCTCCACACTTTCATCTAAAAAGCTGGTAGAGTTGCCAATTTAATAATCCTCCATAACAAGGATCAAATAAACTTTGAACAAACATAACTCTTGAACCGTTTAACCAAATTTGATCAAACTTTCACTAATTTCCTTCATGTATTGTTCTGTAATCTCTGAATGCAGGAAAGTGTCTGGGATTCATTCCACTTTAATAATGGTTAATGCCTCATACTATACATTTGACCCTAGTTACATTCAAATCTGATCAGCCGTTTTTAAGTTATGGCATGAATAAGCTGAAATGAGATATATAGGTCTGTGACACGTATCAGACCCTGTTACCTTCGACCATTCAGCTCCCAAATCTAATGACGTCATCTTTGTACTGACCCCAATTTTATTACAATCTGATGACTGGTTCTTGAGTTAATGCAGTAACGAGAACACGTAACAAATGGACGGACACCCAAAAAACATGAGGCATAAAAATGCTGTGCTTTTACTTCACACCCAAGGCTAATTATATTGCATGGTAAGAAACATTAGTGTCTTGATTTTATCATCTAAATCAAGAGAGCATGCAACCATTCTGCCTTGACAGCAGAACCTCAGAGGAATATGGCAAGACGGGAAGAAGTCCTTGATAAATTCCGGACAGAATGCTCCCAGAATCAAGTATAATATGTAAAGTTTTCTGCTGTGAAAATTTAATGGTCATACATATCCTTTTTGTTGTCAAGTTATTATCAGGAATTGCTGTAGTGGTAAAATTTGTTGAAAAGCTTTCTACGAAATCAATTTCTATCAGGACCAGGGATTAATTCCATACTTCTAAATTAATTCTTGTTTATCCTCAAGTAAGCAAAGTCATGACAAATACATCCAGCCTGAATATACACTGTACCCAGTGTAAACATTGGTGTATGTCTCATCTCAATTTGTTCTTACGCATTTTTTTACTTTTCCCAATCATGTCACTGCCTTTTAAGAATGTGTCAACTTAGTTTCTCACCCAGAATGGTCTTCCTCTTCTTCTCCAGTTTGCCTTCAATGATCTCCTGGGTCCGCTGGCTGCTGGTCTGGGCTGAGAAGTTCATGAAGATAGGGTTGTAGTCAGCCTTCTCTGCAATCCCCTCCAATAGACCACGGGCAATCACAGATGAGGGAGGAATGGGCACTGATGGTGAACATGTGTGCTAATAATGAACTAATAATTACTTACACAATTATGTATTGTGTAGTTATATATCAATCAACTTAAAGTGTCAGACAAAGCCAACAATTTATCAAGGAAATGCTGCCAAGTTTGCGTAAGTCTATTTTTTGATAATTGATTAAACACATTGTATGTATATTGATTGGATTCATAAAAACATCAATATATTGCAGAGAATAATGACGAAATAAATTGGAAATACATTTTGAAAATATCAGGTGAACTTGAAGGTATTAATCAATAAACATCAAATTACTATTTACTGATTGTAACACTTTCAAGGGCCCTATTGCATAAAACTAAAATATCTGGTAAACCATACCTTTTTCCCATGGTAAAATTAATGGTACAATTTTGCTTGCTGGTTATTTTCATTTTACCATATATAATTTTGTAATAAAAGTTTTAAGAAAGAGGGCCAAGATAAAAATCTTTACAAGTGACTTAATTAATGTTTACAATGAGAAATATTTATCAGTCAGTCAAATCAAACCATACTCACCTATTCCTGAGCAAACCTGCATTCCAGATCATAATAATAAAATTCAATTCTACTAAGTTAGGTTTCAAGGTACAACCAGAATTTGAAGCTCACACTGATGGAATTACTTTTGGCATTCCTGTACTAATTTTCCGGGACGAACCATAGGACAAAAATGTTGCATTATTCAGCGTCTCACCTTGCCTACACCTGTAGTACCGGTAAACAGCACCGAGTGCTTAACCTGGAGGAGCTTCTCCATCAGGTAGCCAAAGCGGACGGTGTCCATGGTGGGTACCAGCATCTCAAAGAACGGGATCTCAGGGTTGTACTTGAACGTCGGCACGATCTTCTCCCACAGGTCCATCCGCTTGCTGTCAAAGTCCATGTAGCAACTCCACAGGTCACCGTTAGTAGGCAGCTACAGTGATTACAATGGAGAGGAACCTAAAGGTTAGTGGTTTCATTTAAACGGCAGAAGTCAACATGCCTTTGGGTTGCAGGGGCCGTTTAACCCTTTCTGTATCCAGGTCCACATTTATTAAAATCATACAGTATACAATACTGTATGACTACTAGTCTAACTTCGGTTTCAAAGGTTGGAAAAGTCAGCGATCTTGTTAGTACAGGGTGAGTGTGTGTGTGGGTGGGGGGGGGTGTCAGTAATGTCATCTATGTCACACAAAAAGTCATTTAAGGTTTACTCACTGTAAATTTAAAAAATAAAATATTATGAAATGAAAATAAAATGCCACAATGTTGTCAATCTTTTAGTGACCTTCAGAATTTTCAATTAAATCTTTTTATTATTCATCTTATTTTTCTCGCACTACAATTCATCTGATTTTTCTACTTTATATAATGTTTTAGAAAATATTATTATACCGGAATACCCCTTTAAACCGCCATGTAGATCAGCCTATAAGAGCTGATACCATGTTTTATGGGATCTTTTAATGAGTACCCCTATCCCACTCTGACAGATCCGATCCCTTGACTTCTACATCTAATTTTTCCTCAACCCATCATTGCAAAGCCTTCCTGGATAAACAACAAGAAAATATCATCGTCGATGGTCTAAAATCCACTGACCTTGGCATCACCATTGTCTTCAAACTGGTTGCGGATGAAGGTGTCGAAGGAGTCCCAGCACGACTCGATGAGGTTGCCGCCAATGGCCCACAGGTAGGAGAAGACAAACGTAGAGCAGATGATGGGATGCAGCTTGGAGGTCTCCATCTTGAGGCTAGGGCCTCCCTTAGGCTGGAAGAGGAGAGACTCCAGCAGGCAGCACAGCGTTGTCACTTTGCTGATGTCCACCTGTAAGTTCAAACAGAAATGGTTATAAAGTCATTGGTTTACTTAGTTGTGGAAGCCCCATACTTTGATATCTGATGTACATAATAGTGTTTGAAAGGACAAATAAACACCACAGAATACTGAATTGTGACATCACTCTGGTTCAGAAATATGCATGGACAATTATGGCTAAACCAGGTTCAGTGATCGGAATTGGTTGTCTACCAACCAGGAGATGCTGCATTGCCAAGCGGTATGCTCTTGGCTTTTGTCCTGCTCATATATCTGAATGAGTTTGACATCATCACTTCTGCTCTCTATAGAGGCGCAATATTTGGCAGTTGTGATGTCACTCATAAATAATGAGTGTTATATGCACAAACTTAGATAGTCAAAACAAAGTTGTATGCCTTCAAAAAGGCTGCCATACAGAAACCGCTGGCAACTATGAGAAGAATTAAAATTTTGTAGAACGCAGACGATCACTATTAGCGCTTTATTTTTACTAGTATTATAATGCTTATATTTTAGCTCTTTAAGAAAGTTAGAGAACTCTAATTGGTAAGATATTTTCACACATGTTGATTATTCATATTTTAGTTGACCATTTTTAAACCGCCAAGTGCCTTCTCTTTTCACACTTTTTACAAAATAAACACTTCTCATCAGTTATCTTTCAATAGACATTGCATTACATTTGAATTGATACATAATAATATACACATACGTTCTTATACTAGGCAAGATAACACATCAAATGAAAATGTCCCAATTGACCGTCACAAATTGCTCTGCATAAAACAATGACAGAGAAAACCCCAGATATGAACGCAGTTTCAGATTATTCACAGATAGTGTGTGTGTGATGAGGCAACAGAACATCTTTGTGAAGACACTACCTGCGAGCAATGGCCTGTGTGCACTTCTTGCATGACAAACTTGAGTCCATCCTCCACCATAATTGGGTGAACAGCAGTCCATGATGCTAATTGAATGTTCTCTTCCTGCAACTTGTCTCCTTGAACTTGCAGCCACGTCGGACGTAAGGCATCCACTTCAGCTGGCCTGGATCGCACGTACACTCATACCACACCTGTTTCATACAAACTGTATAATACAAATTTAACACATAACTTATAATAATTCCCACAAGATAAAAAAAACACCATCAAGTCGTTAGTATTTTATTAGCATTGGTAAAAGTACGACACACACAATATGTTCTGCTGAGCACTAAATGTCTTCCTTGGTCTATAACAAGTGGGACATCTTTCTTTCACAGTAAGTATCTGGTAATATTACAGGGGTCTTTTAGATAAATTGTTTGTATTTAACCCTATTTTTAACTGGGCTATTTCAGACGCAGCGTTTTTACTGGGGGGCAGGGGGGTCAATTTGACCCCCCGCTTCACGATCTACAGCCGCGCGAACTGCGATCGCGTGATAACATTTGGCATGCGCATAGAGCGGATGTAAACTACACGATCTGTATAGTAAAATTTTCGAAAAATTTTTTTTTTCTATTTTTTAAGTAATTAATTATGCAAATAAGTGCATGAAATTATGTCTTCGCCCATAACTCACTTACAATAGCTAGTAGAATACTAATTTTTGTTTAAATATTCATTCTGACATTTCTCACAATTATCTACAAAAAATTTTACCGAATTGGAATTAATTTCTTAGGTATTTTATTGTTTTGTGAATTTCTTATGTATTTCCTTGTTTTTTCGACCTTTTGTTTCCTATTGTTTTTTCGATGAAATTTGTTGGGGACACTTTTGCAATCATAAACAGCATAGAATTAATTCACTTCTACCAGTAAAAGCAAAAATAATCATACATTTATGATTTTTGGCTGAAAACACAATTTCCATTGATTTTGTACACGAAATCACGTTTTTGAGCGATTTTGGGGTTGACATGCATGTATTTAAAGTCGCGCAGCGTCGCAACAGTACGTCCGATTTTCACGAAAATGGTCTCAAAAGATGCGCAAGACTTGAAAGTAAAAAGTCAGTGAGCGACGCGATCAAAAAAAGTTTGCGCAGCGGCATGGTCGCGAAATTCGTTGAGGGGGGGATCAAATTGACCCCCCCCCCAGTTAATATAGGGTTACGCCAGTACAAGACACAAGTTTAATTACACATGGTTCCACATGACAATAATTTGTGATTTTTTGGCATCATACCCAGACATGCTTCTTGTTTGGTTTCTGTATATTGTTACTCTAAAAACTCATCCAAGACCAGATAACACCACTTCAACTTACTTCAACAGTAAAGATAAATGATATCTTGATGGAGTCAATCACAATTCCTGCTTGCATAAAGCATCTCACAGAATACATCAATTAATGTGTGGGCGTGTTTGTGTGTTTTGGTGGGTGGGGTTGTTGTTCGGGACTTTAATAGCAATAACCTTGACCAATGAAATACAGACATGAACTAAAAAAAAGTGATATTTTACACCAACGAAATATATAAATGATATAAACCCCGTGGCGTCAATGCTATATCACAGCATTGCTCAATGGGAGATGACGTGACGCTCCCTTGACTGACCATGAAAGGAATACAAGCTTACAATGTGATGTATATTTTAAAAAGTCCACACATCAGATTTTCTACAATTATACTGGTCCAAAATGTGTACTTTATGAGACAGAGGTATTTGTATGCAATATATTCTAAGCATTTCTCGTTTGAAAAGTTTATCATTTTCTGGGCGTCTGTGGAAGCCCATCATCTCTAAGCATGCAATGCAATGGGCTTCTGGACAAACCCGTTATCCCCGAGGGGTTCATAACAGCAACACTCACATCAATGAAAGACACACACATGACACACAACATTGCTCAGATACTTCATCTTCTTCCTCCATACACCACCAGTGGGTCTCGCAGAATGAACTTACCGACTAACTGTAGCTGGGGAGGCCACAGCCAGATCCTGCACCTCAAACATCATATGGATGGCATTGCTGAGTTTGATGCGTTCACTGTTGGCCAGACACAACATCTTGTTGTCGTCCAGGACGGTGTTCATGTTTTCAATCCACAGGGCATCGACAGGGCCGTCACAGATGATCCACTTGTGGTCATCAGTAGTATCCTATTAAAGAATGAAAGACACAAAAGGAATTCAAAGTAACTCTTTTATTGTGTCAGGAAATTACAGATGGCATCCCAATGACTTTTTGAGTATATCATAATCTTCCAACAAGAACACTTTATCAAAGAATGACACAAAAAAATGGCAGTAGACTTTTGAAATTTGTAGAAAATAAAAAAAAATTCTAAAAATGCTATTCCTATTTCAATTTTTAAAGATACATGAAGTCACAAGAAAATTCATTAAAACTCTATGTCAGATTAATAGATGTGTGCCATTGTATAGCAAATATGTTTACTTGTGTTTTTCCCTTTTCCAACAAAACTGAAATTTCAAGAAAGATATGTCAAAATGCAAAACTATACATTTTGTAAGTGATTCTGTTTGGGCTATTTTTGTTTGGTAAAATAACAAGTAACTTTACTGTCATACCTTTTACACTACTAGTATTTATTCATACAGTACTACTTAAATTGCAGAATTGGACCCGTGACACATGAAGACTTAAAAAGAGTTAATGAAATTACACATGTATTTGATTTTTTAAGTCAATCAACATAACATTCAATTCCATCACTTTCTAGTAGGTTGTTTACTGGTAAAGGCTGAATTCATTACTGACAATACGATTTGGTGAAAAATGTCTTGATAAACAATGCAAAATCAGAAAAAATATTGACCTTTTCATAATAGTATTGCACACAAATTCAAAGTCTAATCAGTTTTTAAAGAGATTATCAAGCAACCTGGTTCATCCAACTCATGTGAAAATGATCCCCTTACTTTACAGAGAGAACATATTTAAAATTCACCAGTGATACAAAAAAATGTCAGGTAGGTCCTACGGTACCAATGGTGTGTTAATATACTGCAATGTAATACTCAAGATAGTGAAACGGAACCTTTTCCCAACACTTTTACTTCTTATATGTGTTTCAGTTTGACATGAAAGTATGAATTAAGTAACATGGAAGTTCCTTTATTTAGCTACCATCTTACACCCTCAAATTTTATTACTCACACTCGAAGTAATTCTGACGGTCGTAGCCATGAGACCATCCTGCCATTCCAGGGTTAGTTTATTGACCTCACCATACAGCTCTCCCATACTGACTGCCTTGGGGTTCAGGACGTAGGTGTGGACAGGCTGATAGTAAGGCACCGTCTCACCAGCAGCATGCAGATCAGTCAGGGTCTTGGCCAAGCACTAGAAGAAAACGAGGTGGAAGGGAAAGAGGGGTAAATAATTATGATGGGAATCACCGAAAACTGAAATGTCCAACACCCTGTTTTTAAAGGGCAGTGACATGATTGGGAGAAACAAAAAAATAGCCTCTTGAACCACACTGGTTGAAAGATATATCAAAGGATACACCTGCTGGATTGTATATCCTGGCTGGAAGGATTTATCTTGAATTTGTTTATGTAAGACAAATCAAGCATGAACATAGTTTCTCTTGTGCCCCGATAAAAATACC
>JZLH01S0001428.1:78891-88999 GCA_001188425.1 Eucidaris tribuloides
AGGTCCATGTCAAAGCCGCTCTGCATCATGTAGCTGGAGTCAGCTGTACCAGGTGGCATGCCATCTTCTAGACGTGCACGATAACAAAATGGATTTGGTATTAGATATTTCAGATGAAGCTGTACTTGTACTCCAAAGACAATTTATTTCTTCATCAATTATGATATATCATTTTGCTGTAGATTCTAGGCTTAACATATCCTTAGCAAATGTGTGTAACAACTGACAATTACCAGAATAGTATATACAGCCTAAGGGTTGCATTTTTTACTCTGTTTATAAGGATTTGAATATATTGTGCTTTACTTATGAATATCACATTAAATGCACCTATAACAACATGAACATTGGGTCAGCTTTTCTTTTTCTTTTTTTGGAATATTGGTTTGAATTAAAGTATTTGTTGATAGATTTGTACCTTTTATCAACACATTTGCAGTCTTTAAATTCAGCTGAAACCAGTACTACAAGTCAAGGCAAATGTCATGAGGACAGACTGAGAATTTGATGCACGGATGAAGATACAAATAGGGATCAAGGGTACACAAACAACAACAAAGAAACAGATGTTTACAAGAGAAAATAAACATGCTACATATTTTGCATTAACCCAAACAACTACATACCACCAGGTGTGTCTGTATCCAAGAAATAATCATCAGGAGTGAAGCCGGCCTCTAGGAGAGCTGTACGGCACGCACTTCTCACCACCTCCTTCACCAATTCCCGGAACTCGGCCAGGCGACCCGACACCTCATTCAGCTGAGTGAACTGTGCCATGGTGAACTCATTGAGGGTGTACGTGTGACCTTTCTCAACCTTGCACAGGCCCATGTCGCTGATGCGATAACACATCTCTCGAACGTTCAGCAGTGCCGGCCGGAGAGACTGCAAGTGAAGTACATGAAACACGTATGCTTAATGAGTTTTTTGTACTGGATATGTATTCTAATAGATGCAAGTAGCATGCATCTGACCGTGCATGTACACTTGATATCAGAACTGGAGCAGTTCGATGGCGCGCAGTCGATGGGTATACCTCCGCAGACCGCACTCCCATCCAATTGATGTAATTTGAAAAGCTTTAAGTTACCATGGTAGCAAGACCAATGACATGAATAAGCCCATGTGACCTTTGACCAAGTTACAGTAAAATCCAATAAGCAGTTCTTAAATTATCGCGACAATGAGCTCAATTCGGACATGAGGCATTGTGACCTTTGAACCCTAAAATCTAATCAGTTCATTGGTGCCTTATAATACATATTCACCCAAGTTACATCAAAATCTGACCAGCCGTTTTTAGTTATCGTGGTAACGAGCCCAAATCATACATATTTAAGGCCTAGTGACCTTTGACCTTTGACCTTTCAGCTCCAAAATCTAATCAGTTCATTGGTGCCTCATAATACATACTTCACTCAAGTTATACGAAAATCCGACTGGCCGTTCTCGAGTTATCGCAGTAACGAGCTCAAATCAGACATATTTTAGGCCCGGTGACCTTTGACCTTTCAGCTCCAAAATCTAATCAGTTCATTAGTGCCTCATAGTACATACTTGGTCCTAGTTACATCAAAATCCGATCGGAGGTTCTTAAGTTATCGCGGTAACGAGAACCGGTAATGGACGGACAACCCGAAAACATGATGCCTCCGGCTACTTCATTGCGGAGACATCAGAAATAATAGATAGAATTGTAAACATAAATCACAATGTTATATCCCTTTTATCATATCATAAAGACATTTTAATGTTTTATTTGCAAGAGTTATCTAAACAAATGCTCATTAAATAAATTGACTAATATTTACAACAAAAGGTGGTTTTGCTTAGAGCCCCAATTTCCAGGCAAGAAAAGAATGCAATCCCATTTGTTACAGTGTTAAGGCAACCATTTTGTGCATTTGTTTTTGCTCTTCTAAACATTCAACATTTTTGACACACAAGGATTTTGTCACTTCAGCAACGAGGTAGTGTAGGACATACCATATTGACTATGAAAAGATTCTCCTGCAGCTGTTTCTTACAGCTGGTCAGTCTTCGGGACCGCACGTTTTTCCTCCACGTTGAGAACGCCTTCCACTTCCGGAAGAGGGAGAACAGGGGAATTCTGACCAGCTTAGTGTAGTAGTGGTACTCCTGCTCCCAGCGGTCTAATTCGGTGAATTCAGCATCACTTCCGTTGCGGACCCTGGTGACGCCCTTGCGACTTATTGTGTAGTAGTCTGGTGCATAGATGTTGTTGTGTGTGACGATTCTGTGAATGATTTAAAAACATGTGTTGCAAAGTGTTTTCAGTCTCAACATCTAGAAAAATCTTCTGTTATCACTAATAACAATTCATGTTTTTATGCACCATATATTTGAGTGATGTACACATTCATGTATAATCTAAATTTGAGCAATGTGTACATTTATTCACTAAAGAAAAGTTGAATATACTTCTCAACTACTCAACAAATTCTCAAGCATGGAGCTAAAGAACAAATATTGTCACTCTTCAAGCAAATTGCCAGATATGCTATATAACAGAAAAAATAAGGATTTTCTAAGGTTCAATAAACTATGGTACAGGGAAACCCCGTTGTAACGAGGTTGTCGGGACCGCCGATTTTACCTCGTTATAACCGGTACCTCGTTGTAAACGTACACATAATGTACACACAAAATATAACATGTATGGGACTAGGCATTAAACTCATCTGTTTACTGCTTTTCCTACCTGTTCTGTACCAAAACTATGAACAGAAAGCTGATTATTTTTCATTTATATACTTATCCAAAGTAATTAAAGAAACTAGATCTCAAAATAAAGCAGCAACCTTCACGCTCGTAACTTGCGTTGAATACTGTGTACGGGAGGCAGGCTTTGTGTGTGTGACAAGTGAATGTACTGTGCAGTTGTGTTGTAGAGACACTTGCCTATGTATTGTACATGGTTGCGTACGGTAGGCTGAAGTGCGTTGCGCTCTGAAACGATTGGGCATTTTTTGCGCTGCCAAAATTTAGAATTTGGTCAGCGCACGATGCGACTCTCATTTCCTCGTTTTAACCGGGAGAATTTCTTATGTTTTTCTTTGTTAATGGGTTGAGAAAAATACCTCGTTATAAGCGAAATCTCGCAATAACTGAGCTCGCTATAAACGGGACTTCTTTCCATTGAACAACACGTAAATGAAAACGGGACCGAGACAATCACCTCGTTAAAAGCGGTACCTCGCTATATCCGAGCTCGCTATAACGGGGTTTCCCTGTAATCAACACATTGATTAGGAATACAGTCAACACCTTAGGTTATGTCTCAACATCCATTTAATAGAAACACAAGCATCACAAATGTGTAACATAGATGAAGAGTTTCAATCCAAATTTACAAACATCCTCACTTGTAAAAATCAGTGTAACTAAGGCTTCTTAGAAATAACTTGGTTACGTCAGGGAAGGCAAAATCTCAAGGTCTCAAATGGCTACCGCTACACACATATAATAATAATGATAATAATATACAATATTTATATAGCACCTAATACAAACATTTCTAGGCACTAATATCAGAGTGAAAAACCACATTACACTTACTTGAGATTGTACGGGTGGTACTGTATTGACGATTTTGGAACGGCCGGGCTCATGTACAAGAAACCCAGCCGGGGCTTCTCACGTATGAGCTTGATGATTTCCACAATGTCACACATTCCCTCTAAAGAGTCAGGCCCCTGGGTGAGGGGGAGGGACATGGACACGCCCCTCGTTTGACCCCTAGGACTTGGGGGCTTTAGCTCCTTGGGTGGTGTGGGAGACCGAAGTGGATGTCCAATCAGGGAGTCCTGAGGGAGCGATAACAGTGAATTAGATATTGTTTTGAAAAGGAGGAATATGTAAGAAGCATTTGATTCCTGCTACACATTGCTTGAAACTGTGTGATATAAAATGGAAGCTGCAAAATTGAAACCCTCTTTAACATATTCCATTTGGCAAACAAACACACGAAAACTACCAGAAGTATAAAAATTATCAAACTCTTTTGCTAAAATAACCAAATTTTTACTCCTGTGATATGATAAATGGCAGGCACCACATGTAAAATCATGTGAACTACGTACTAGCTTTGATTTAATCAAACCACTTCAACTAAATATTGATATGTGAATTAATGTCCCGGGGACAACAATTCTATAACACAGTAGTCTATGTAGAAAAACTGGAATAGTTGCTCATTGATTTTCACTTTTTAAAAACACTTAATGATCATTTTGAACTGCAAATTTTTGAGGGCTTTATTTTTAAACCTTATTAAAAACACAAGAAACATGGAGGATCATGTACAGTAAGCTCACATTTTTTTTAAAACTGGAACTATTGTAAAATGATGACTTTAAAATGGTTTCACGTGGTGTCTACGATAACTGAAAGACTGTACCCCCCCCCTTCAGATTTTGGACATCGATCACATGATTGCGAGCATTTTATTGATAATTTGTGTACAAATCAAAGGAAGGATTGCTCACAATGAATGTCGCAACATTGCTGTTTTGTAATGATCTTTGAAAGTTTTTCTCATTTGTCTGATTTTTCTACTTTTAGTCAAACTATTTTGCAATCAGACTGAACTTTCCTTTTAAACATCATGAAAGTACTTAGTAAGACATCTTTTATAAACATCATGAAATTAGTAAGATATCTGACCTGCTTCTGCCTGAGGTCTTCCCGTGAGACAGGCAGGGTGACGATTGACTGCTGGTCTTGGTCCCAGAGGCCTCATACGGCGAGGTGGCCCTCTTGGTTTTCTTGGTTTCTGTTCTCCATTGCTCTGGACGGGTATGGTACAGGCTGGTCTTCGGCTGGCGCTAAAGCTTCGGCTTGCCTGTGCGTCTGAATGTATTCTGGCTGGATGTTCTCTTGGAATTTGGGGCTATCCGGGGCTTGAAAGCCGAAATGGTAAAATAGCGAAGCTGCGTTAATTTTATTTGTCAATAATTATTAATAGCAAATAAAGGAAGTATGGATGATTGGAGAAGTCAACAATTGCCTCAAGAATTAAATAAGTTGATAACATATGCTAGAGTGTAAATCCAGGCTGAAAAGGACTGTCTTGAAGTTCCGTTACTCGAGGAAGAAATATGTATTAATCTACTGCTAGCTACTTCCAAATGATGTCATCTCCATCTAAGACCTTAAATTTGGTTAAACTTGTTCACGCTTTTTCACTAGCATGCTCTGGGCCGATGTAAGAAGAATGACGCCTTCTATATGGCTAGAGCATTGTAACGGTAACATACCAAAACATCAATTTTTTTTTTCATTATTCACATGAACGGTACTTGACCAAGATCAGAAATGACTAATCATATTATATAACCCTCAAGTTTTATGCAACACACCATTATTGGCATATTTTCAACATATTATTTACCCCATCATAATACAGCCTAGTAAATTTCAATTTTAAAAACTAAATGCCTTTTAGACATCAGCTCATGAAGAAATATGAGCTGAAACTGCTGACAAATTTATAAACATATTGTTCAAATTCTAGAAGTTATTTGAGTTGACTATATAACTCCATACTTTGAAGCTCGTTTTTTTAAGCACTTTGCAAAGTTTTCATCAGTTAGCTATGTTGTGTAAGCATTGATGGTTTTAGTAAGAACATATGTGTGTGGACTTTCAACAGTAACTATTACATCTATGAATGAAAACAAAAGTTATCTGCAAAAAACTTTACTCTTAACCATAAAGTGCTATCAATATCGATGTAAAACAAACGAGTGCGAGATGGACTCTATCACCAACTGACACAGAACAATTTACGCAGATATAGCCATGCTGATACATTTGAACACAAACTACCAGTGTTCTAATCTTCGCAGTTGTTGGGTTTGGCGTCTGCGTCACCCGCTGAGCTGGTTGTGTTCCGTGTAAAACTTCACGAGCTTTTTTGTTAGTATGTCCTGCTTGGGCATAGGAGTACAGCCGGACCCTTAATTTTTCGGGTCCACCCCCGGCAGGTTGAAAACTTTGACTGGAGATCATTAGACACCATTCATATGCATTTCGCTCGTCAGTGACTGATGACGATGGCTCTTTTCTCTTTCTCTTTTTTTATGACTACTTAGTCTGTTGAATCTTGCATTTGGAACAAAAAACAAGATACATTGAGTACTGCGTAAGAACATTTACAATAGACAAATTTAAAAATTTCATCAGATTTTCTGTGTGAAATGTGAAACGTGCACATTTTCATGCTAATTTGTGGATATCTATTGTTGGAAACTTACACAATCATTCTAACTTCAGACATATTAACAATATGAAACAAAAATTAAAGTTTTGAAACTGTTATTTGTTACAAAGGGTATAGTTTTATCCTACACCTTATGTAAATAACGCTGGTTGTGTATAAGAAGTTTATGTTCTTGTGTTTAAAGTTATCAAGTTACTAAAGTTGCCTCATTGTTGCATGTGTAAAGAGGACTCGACAAGCAGGCGTAGGAAATACAACTGGGAAGAGGTCTGAGGGCGATTTAGACCCCCAAAATAACAAAAATAGCCCCCTAAAATCACAAAATAGCCCTTAAGTTATCCTCATAGCGTTCAATGGTATAACTAGCTGCATAACTAAATTAGGCGATGACCAGTTCCGCCCCTTCAAATAAATTTATTTCCTGCCCCGTTGACAAGAGTTACATTTTATAAGGTCATTATTATACTATTCATAATCAGTAAGATATTAGGGTAAAACAATGCCTTGCAAGATGTCTTGCAAATGTGTAAACCATCATTGCAGAGACATTCGGATATTTCCCCCAGAATCTTTTTAAAAGCAGCTTAGATTGATAACTAATAGCTCATGACTTTAAAAGAGTGAAAATAAGGTAGGAAATAAAGAGTCCAAAATAAATTGTCTTAAAGTAGCCAAAAACTCCCTCCTATACCAATCAAACATTCATGATTTGTTGGCGTTATCATATGCATGCAGTTTCCAAAAAATCTAAATTGATTGATTGCAATCACATTAATCAATGCTTCACGTAAATAACACAATAATACACTGCCACTAATGCACAAACTGTCTGTGTTGTGTGACACAACACAGACAGATCTAGATTAATCTGCCCATGATTCAACCACTTAATTAAGGTAATCTATATTATTTTCACTCTTTAATTGTTGCTGTCTGTTAACAAATGTTGTGTTAACCTAAGATCAAAATCTAAGTATTCTTATCTATAATCCATCTTTTATTTTTGGTGATAATGTAACATTTCATAGTCCTGAAAACAACTTTAAAAATTATCCGCCAAAGCACCATGAATTGACAGCCTACGCTTGTGAATTGACAACGCGCACAAACTCTATGCTTGCCGCGCCGCATGACCAGTGGCAAAATGGCACACATGTGGACAGCCACACCAGGCACGCTCCCAATGATGCTCCGATGCTTGTACACTGTGAGAGGTCATATCATGATGCAACGTGCATCAGTAGTGCAGGGAAGATATCTCTGATTGCTGATTGGCTGACTTCTTCTTCTGCACCTCGTGTGAAGACGTCTGCCGATATGGTATGTAAAAAACCATGTCAAATTTTGTTTGTTATTAATGTTTTTAGCATTTTCAGTGACCCTCTTCACAGGTTCTCAACTAGTAACTTAGATCTAACATTAGATGGCACAGTTTTCCAAATTTTAGGGGACATCACAACATTCGTGAATCATTCATATTTAGGGCAAAATAGGGCAATGGTTGTGTTATCATGTTTTGATCAGTTTATGCATAGATCTAGACTAGATATAGCGTTTGTCACAATGCAAAAATATTTTAGTTCTTAAGTTGCTGAATCGTGGCGGGTGGTCAAAAATTCTGTAGGTTAGATCTAACGTTAACGTTAACCCGTTGACTACGAGATTCCGCAAATCCCCATAGACTTTGTACAGGGGCCATCCGGTTCCCGTAAGCAATGGGTTAACACTCCTTTCGCCTCTGCCTGGCTCTGCCTTCGCCTTCGGCTTCAGGATTCAAGAATATGCAATTAAGAACCATTCCAACTGTTTACTTAATTGCATGTTGTTATTTCTGAGTTAGATCTACTTTTTTGAACACATATACGCTGTCGCTAGCCGCAACAGCCTGCACGACCCGGCCAGCCAGGGCAGGGGAAGCGGAGACGGAGTGCGGACGCGAGCCGCTAGCCGTGCGCGTGGCGAAGGGACCGCACTCACTCAGTCAAAACAACACTCGACCTGCGGGCATTACGCAGCCGTGGACTCAGTGGACAACGTAAAACTCGAATACGAATCAATTAAACATTAAAATACTATAACTGCAGATATGCCAAATTATTTCAAAGCCTAATGGGTGAACAACAATATACAAATTACACTTAAAACTGGTTATATCTTGATTCTTACCACTTCTCTTCTTTCTCAGCTGTATTCCGCCATGTTGATTTCGCTTCTTCGGACCATGGCAACAGAACGGCGGAAACTGCCGAATGAAGCCGAAACCATGAAACCGTAAATATGCACGCCCTCGTCGTTCAGAGAATGTGCAATGAGTTGCGAAATAACTTTTTCTCAAGGATTCAGATGTAGGCTATAACCATGATGCAAATTTGTAAAACCGTATTTGTTGAATCAAATTTCAAAAGACGTTTAATCTATCCTCAAATCGAAGTTATTCATGATTTTTGTGATGTTGCAGCAGTCGTTTTTTTGATCAATTATCTATTTAGCAAGTTACAGCTTTGTAATTTAGTCGTAGGAAATAATTGGTACACTGTTGTAGCAAATAAAACGATAAGCTAGACACAAACCAATTGGAATTGTAGTAACTTTTTATGCAGCCAAATTACGTGATAAAAATATTTGCATACAACTGGCCAAAAGCATTAGATCCTTTTAGTTTAATTTTGCCTGATTTTATTGCTAATGTATTTTTCTACACGAGGGTAGAATTAATTCAGAAGCAGTGACTGGGAGTTACAGGCCGACGCCTTCTTGCTGTACCAGATGATGATGATGATGATGAAGCGACTTTTTTTTTATCCGTGGATATCTATTGAATTATTAGCCGAATTGAAAAGCTTTTGGAAATTAAACAGGTCATTTAAGACGGCACTTTAAAACGTTTCACATACCAACACCCGACTTCCCAATGAAAAAGAATGAATGAATAAATAAATAAATTGATAAATAAATACATACACATACATACATACATACATACATACACATACATACATACATACATACATAAATACATACATATATAAATAAATGAAAAATAAATAAATAAATAAATAAATAAAGTGTGTATATCGTTTTATGTCTTTATTATACGCATAATTCATCAAACATCAATAATTTTATCATGAGACATAGTACATGTTGTAGTATGATGTATCAGTATTACGATTGTTTCATACACCCGCACAATGGCACGCACGTACTAACTGCTTTTGCGCGTGGGGTGAGATACCCGACTAGAGAGGAGCACGCTATTCGTCCGACGTCATAATCATCCCCATATCAACGCGCTTCCAAACAATAGAGATGAATCAATACTACTGATTGACATTAAACGCGGATTTGAGATACAAACACGTGAAACTTTTCGGTGAAGATTTTTTAAGACAAATTATTTCAGTAGCCAATATGAAGTACATTTTGTTATGGCGTATTTTAATTGCAACATTTATTGTTTTCACATCGAGAGTGAGTGGCGGTTCCAGGACAAGTAAGTGTTTTGTTTTGATCCCGCTTCTTGACTTATATTACTGATCTCGCGGTTTTCGTAAAGAAGCTTTGTCACAACTTTATTAATTTTTGTTAACCTCGTGATGCCATAATTAATACAACAAAAATTTGTTCTCGAAGGTTTTAATTCGTATAGACGGTGTCCCCCAGCTTCGAAAACAATTTGTTTTGGTATAATAAGAAGTTTCCATACACTCCGATGGGATACACACCGATATATCTCGGGAATGGTCTTAAACGGGTTATTGGAATTAACCCGTTGGAGACGATTTAATTTTGGTATAACGTGCATTTTCCATAGAGCCCAGCCGTGATATATCGTACTTAGTCCTGAACTGGTTAAAATAG